>JANSTX010028878.1:0-14551 GCA_027564355.1 Penthetria funebris | reverse complement strand
GTATAATAAAAAATATATTTCTCTAAAAATGGAGTTTCGTATTGTTTTGTTACTATTTTTAAAAACATTGTGTATAACTTTTTTTTATAAAGAAACATAAAATAATTAACTTATAAACTATTTAGAAAACTCATAATAAAGAGAATAAAAAAGCCAGATCATTATACCATTACTTTGTCATGGAATGTTTCCAAGAAACAATATATTTTATTTAGGTATCAACATTTAAAGCTCCTTCCCACTGAAATTACTATACAGAATTTTTAATAGTGTTAAATATTATGATTATTATGGAGGCTATATGGAGCTATATGGAGAACGATATAATTCCCTCGAATAATATAATGCAAGGAGATTAATCATATACCATTGTACGTCACAAAGTCACATATGGCGGACAGTATCATTTTTGTCGTTTACAATGCACATTACCACATGTGATATGTTAACAGAAAAACTACGTTTCATTTTATATACCAGGGCGAATTGAGAGTAAATGTAAAAATCTATGGACGTCATTGCCACGGCGATTATTTAAAAGGTTACATGTAAAATATCAGGCATACATGACCATTCGTTTATTTGGACAGTCATTGTTTTATTTGTTATAATGGAAAAAAGTCCATTCAGAATGTTGAATAAAAACAGTTTTTTGTTTTATGTAAAAAATCCATCACAGAAGCAATAGCTAGAATTGATAAATCCTATTCGAGATCCGTTCCGTCAATTAAAATGATTGATTCATAAATAGTTTATCGAATTTCGTTGTGGTCACAATATCAATATGCATTAACAGTTCGTCGAAAAAAAATGACTACCAAAGAAATGATCGATTAAATTAATGATTAACAATACAAGAAAACATGATTAGATACAGGCAAATCTACTAACTGGCTGACCACCTACGGTTCACAGAAAAAAAATTCGGATTTAATAAATTCTTGTGTCACCAAAAAGGTATAAACGATAAACACTTAAGTGTAGAATAAAACCTGGATCTAACATCAACACATCGATAATAATGAATGTATCGACCAACCAAAATTATCAACAAAGAACGGGAAACTTGAACGTCATTCTAAACATATGAAACTGGCGAATACCTTTAGAGAAATATTTGATAATAATTTAATATTAAACATACCCTTAAAAGGTGAAAATGATATTTCTAGTGCCATTAAAATATTTACAACTGCAACAAATCAATCAACATCAAAAATAAAATATGCGGTAAATGCGAAATTGAAGAACAAAGAAAATTGAAGAAAATTATGGTTAAGAACAACACATCAGATATGGGCAATACTCAACAGAATTATAAGAATAGCTGGTAAAATTAAATGAAACAACAGATTAAACAAATAAAATTAAGCGACCGCAACACGTTTCATTACACCAAATAAAAAATGAATGGACAAGAACTACAGAAATGATTTTTACCCAATCCATCAGAAATTACTGATGATGAAATATTGCAATCACCTTATGGTTTACGTAGACGAATACGATTTTGGAACCTGGAATGTTAAAACTATGATTGAACCAACAAAGGTTGCCACAGGTTGCTGATAAGAATTTAAGAGATATAAATTGAGCGAAATTCGGCGAAATGAGAAAGTTCAATATGATCATCACATTTAAAAATTAAGTCAATTCAATTTGATCATTCATCAGAAGTCTGAATTTTTTGATTATTTTATTGACATTTCGAAAAAATAAACAAATACTCGCACCCGATTCAAGAATTTTTTGAGTTAACCTACGTATCATCATATGTAACTCGTCAAATCAATTACACGTTTGTTTCTTCTAAATTTATCCGTAAAATTACATTGTTCCTGACTTACATTTACGAAAGTGTTGTAATACTTCCGGTAAATTTATAAAAGTCAATTGCTATAGTATTGGAATCTCTTGATCGCCGTACGGGCCTGTGACTACTAACAATATAGTCTATGTTAACGTTAGATCTAATAATTGACATTACGTTTTCAATATAAATCGATGTTTAATTATTATTCAATTGCTTGATAGTTTTACAAAATAATCTCACAATGAAATAAATGAAACTCTTATTTCCTCCAATACACAAAAACAAAGAAAAAAAAACGGTATAGTATGTTCAACAACAATAACAGTAATAACACATCATAAAAAAATAGAAGGCAAAAGAGTTATGGCAAAATAATATTTATAAAAAATAGAATTAAATTATACTACCTTCAAATTTTGCATAACACACACAACAACAATAATTATTTACTTTCAAAACTTTTTACTTGAATTTGAACTAATAGTGCAGCCAATTCTAATTCCTCACTATATTTATTTCGTAAAGGCACACTTCTTAGGCCAGTTCTTATACAATTTAACTAAAAATAAAGCACACAAAATAATATTCATTTTATTATTATTAAATTAAGAGGAAGACTAATAAAATAAATATCTTACAGGAAAAACGGCTTGACCAATAAAATTTGGTTCACCAAACATATCTTCATCTTGTACTTGAAAACGTAACATAGCAAAATGTGGATTTTTTACATGAAATTCACATATTTCATTCCATATTGGATTGAATCCATTTTCTAAATTTAAAACAATTGAATAAATTGAATATTTAAATAATAATTTATATTCACAACTATTTTTAATGTTATGTACAAATTAGTCTGTCATCGTGTAAAAATAAAAAAAAAAAAAAAAACATAAACTTACCCACAGCTAATGTTGTATGTTTTATACCCGAATCAAAACTTGCACCAATCAATTCCACTTCGACCAATGGATTCGTAACATTTCTACCTGATTTACATAAATGTCTGGCACCAATAATACGAATATTTATAATTTTCTGTTCAACACATAACATTGAATTCGAATCGTTTGGATCGAATTTTTCACTTTGCATAAATTTCGGTTTTAAAATATAACCACAATTGCCATTGTCACGAAATTTTGCAATATTCAATTGCATTGGTTTATCAGGTGTTTGATAATTTAAGGCAATCATTTGTGAACCAACATTCCAAAATGGTATCGGATTAAAATTCGATGAATCCAAACGTTGACCTTTTGGATACACCCGACTTATTTGATTACGATGATATTTTAAGCATAATTGTGCATTTTGTTGTATAAAATATTTTTCAGCCTTTGTTTCCGGAAAACTGGACATCTCATAGAATAACCAATCTTTATCCTTAAATGGTACACTATGAAAATAAATTATTAAATCGGACATTTCTTTGGCAACACGAGCATTTCGTTCCTTTTTCCTACGTTGATTTTCCAATTGGCTTGCAATTTGTGCCGCCTCCTTTATTGCCTTATCCCATTCGTGTGCTAAATCCGGTGATTTAAAACCAATTTCAAATATATTTTGCATTGATGGTGTTTGTATACGCAATTTATATTGAATTTCAATTTCGGACATATCATAGGTAAAATTTACAACGGCACCGTGAACATCAAATGAATCTGCAAAACGAACAGAAAATTAAATAAATAAAAAAAAAAAACAAAGCAATTAAGAAGGTATTTTACCTGTATGACTAAAATTTTCACCAGCACTATCATCACTGAAGCCATCAACAGATGTTTCAATTTCATGTACATAATTAGCTGGAAAATAATGTTGTTTTTTACCACCATAATCACCAGTCCACCATAAATCATTTTCTTTCTTTTTAACATTTGTAATAATTGCATGTTTACAAAATGATAATTCATCATCATTTTGTGCCTTATAATCGTAAAGAGCTTTTACAGTTATCTGAAAATTAAAAAATTGTTTAAATTGGTTTAATTCAAAATTACTTTATTATTTAGGTTTAATGCAAAAATAGATGAGTAACTCTCTCCAAAATGATATTACATAAATGCGACCAAAATTCGATGGTATACTAGACTACGTATAGAGACGGTTCTCATCAGGTTGTTCTTGTATGACCGAATCTTTTAGTACCGTAATAATTCCAATAAATTAAGGATCGATCATGTGATTTTCTGTAAATAACTGTAGCAAAAACTCTAATTTAGGTATGATACAGTGTCAAATACAGAATTAAAGCTAAATTCCTAAAGATCTGTCCAGTGATTTCGACATCATTTATTTTTGTTTTGAATTGTATATAAATACACAATACAATTTGAAGTTGAAAAATATTATTCAAAAACATAAATAAAACGACATCATTATCTTGGCAAAATGATAATATCATGCTTGATGTTTTGGTAAATCATAATCTAATCTACTGAAACGAAGAGTAACACTTTGATTTCACATTTATATTGGAAACGATATGATAGTAGGTATCCTACATCTATGCGTTCATGCAAATCATCATTATCAAAAGGAATATTAGAGTAATAAAACTCCAAAACAAAAAACGTTAAACATTATTTACCCTATCTTGATTAGATGATGGATCCATATAACTTGATAATTCATCTCGTTCATCACTACTATTTCCATTCGTTTCAGCAGTCTAAAAGATAATAAATTTTACAAAAGTTATTTAAATTATTCAACGACGTGATGTTAATTTGACATCTTTAAATATTCATGTAACATTAACATTAAACTCAAATTATTATATTTGTAATTTACCAAATATAAAATTAATTATAATTATCAGATTATATATTTAAATTTTTCTGTAGAGTGTCGACAAACACGACATTACTGATATATATTCAATATTGTGACCGAGTTACCAGCAAACACTACGCGTGGATGTAAATATCGTTTAAGTAACATCAATGATAGTCGGTCACTCCATAATACACACAATAATCATTAAATTATAAAAATATTCATGTCTACTTACAACAACATCTACGCAATATTTTTTGACCATCGTTTTAAAAACATCTCTGGATATTGGAAAAAGTAATTTTAATGTTCTATACAAAGGATTCTTTGTATAATAATTAACTAAACTGACTAAACTTTCAAATTGATATTCATCGACAATATATAAACGTCCCTCAACTTTTATACGACAATGTTTAACTTTACGATATGCACTAAAAATAAAATTAATAAAATAGAAAAAAAAACACAAAAAATAAAAATAAAATACATACGTAAATGAAATTGTATAAGCAGTGGAATCCTGTTCACTTGGTCGAACAATAAACGAACCATCACTTAAATGAATTAAAACATGTTCAACTTGTTCCTTAGTTGCATTTGGATGAAACCATTCCTGATTCTCATGTTTTTTCGGTTGTGGCACTGGTTCACGTAATGTTATCGAAAATTCCTGAATAAAATTTAATCGGACAATGTAAAAACATTGTAAAAAAATCAAATCAATTTATTATAACTTACAGAACTTCTAAGCATATTTTGTCGATAATACATAATTAAACTATAAAGACTGTCAAATACTGAATTTTCAACAAGATAATATTTTGTCATACCATTTTCATGTTTCAATTTGATGCGACAATGATTCGGTTTATTACGTCGCCAAAATGATAAACTATAATCGCCAACAAATGTGGCACTTTCACGCACCAAAAATGTACCATCACCCAAATATTTATATGTTTCTAATAGTTGTTCGGCCTCTTGACGTCCATTCTCCAATTTACCGTGAAACCAATTTTCACCAAAATGTAATTCATCATTGAAGACATTTTCACGGGGTCGTGAAAAATTCATTTCGAATTCTTCGTCGCGTATCTCTTCCGGTGATGGTTCCGATTTATACATTAATTTATGTTGTGTTAACACAAATAAATATAAATTCCATGTACGATCAACTGGATCTTGTAAATATAATTTACCCTCTTTCGGTATATTACGTATATTATCATTTTCGTCCATACTATTTCTTAATGATGCTAAATTACCATCATCAACTTCTGGTAATTTTTTATGCTTTAATATTATACGTCTACGTAATTGATACGGTGATGGTAATTGTATTTCATTTTTATCAATACGATGTACTAATAACATATCACCAAATACTTCTTGCATTGCCTGTGCCATTTTACGTTGTTGTGACAATGAACAATTTTGTTCAATTGATAATATTACTGGATATTCGGATGTTACAAATGCATGCTCTTTTATTGTTTTTATAACATCACGAAATTTGATTTTTGTTGTAAATGTATGACCATGAAATATTAATGGCATATTATCGGGTCCATCCCAACAATCTAATTCAATGCAACGACAACCCATACGTAATGCACGTACATAGGCTTCAATTGATGATTCACTTGAAAATTGATCGCCCGTTAAATATGTATTATGTGATGATGCAATCCAATAATTTGACATTGATTGTTTCATATCGTTGTAGACCTTATCGTAACGACTGTCCCAAATTTCATTTTGTTTTGAAAATAAAAAATCGATAAACTGAAAAATATACAAAACAAAAAAACAGAGAACATAAACGAATAATTAAAATACAAATTGTATTGTACACATTAATGAATTGAAATAAGTCAAAGACGTTATTCTTATTATTTGAATTCAATATTTTGTCGGAGCTGTTGCATCTCTAAAATAATAGACATCCATACAATTCTATTTCAGTACTAAGTTTCGTAGATCTCAAATAAAGCATAAATAAATGTAATGTATGAATATTATTTACTTTCATCGTGTTTCAGCTCCTAGCAGATTCCAACTGATTTTATCATTATCTTTGAACCTTTATACATTAAGGAGTGCATTAAAGCGGCATTACGATATTAATTTACCGTTTACTACACACATATAACACCAAATGCCTGAAAGACTGAATGTCAACCGAAAAACTGTGATAGTTTCTAATATGCTAATAATTTCACTAATTTTCATAAAAATAAATTCCTAGGTTTGCACTTCCAAAAATGAAGGTAACAACTCTAGAAATATATTCCAGCGTTTGGTCTTAAATAGACGCTACTCTCATGTATGAATCGTGGCAGTGTTCACGAGAAATTGGCTAATTGGGGACCTAGCATGAAGATTGGGTATTCCATTTAACCCTTTCAATCGTAATTGTGGTTAGGTAAGAGAAAAAGAAACTGTCGAACACTTATGTGCAGTTGAGTCGCATTTCCTTAGCAGTGACCAACATAGTAAAACATGTAGTTGATTGGTTAAATATTAGAATAATTCGGTAGAGTGGTGTATGTACATCCACAGCAACGTAGTTTATTTGTGAGATATTTATTCATCAAGTTCACAAAACAATACATTAATACCTATATTTTAAAACACGACCACACACCATAAAACTAACATATACTGTGATTGTGTTTTAGGTTGAACCGCAGGTAGGTACATATCGATTGGACAATCTCAACCCTCCACTCACCACCTACTGATTTGACTACAAACAACGTGACAAATATCAATCAAGTGATGTTTGTTTGTGTACAGAATAACGTTGTCTTTTCTAGAGCGAGTATCGAAAAAAAATAATATAATAGATACCTCTGGTATTGTAAAAAATGGTTCTTGAACATCACGTTGTGAATCTTGAATGAAATCTTTTATAAAATTTGATACAGCTTTATTATCATTTGCAATTGGATCATTTTGATCTTTAATAAGGAATTGTTGAAATTCTCTCAATGGAACTGTTACTTCATCTTTACTATATGGAAATTTAGTATCAAATGCACAATCTTGAATGGTCTGCAAAAAAAAAAAAAACAAAAATTAAAACAAACTATGCATTAATGTAAATAGGAATAAGAAAAGGTTCTGTACAGATCGATTAAAATGGTTGTTGTTTATATTATTCTTATATAAATAAAAATCAACACTTACATTTGGTGTTAGCAATAATTTTTGATATAATTTTGAAAAATCATCGAATCTCATTTCACCTCGTTTTCTTGTATCAATTTCATTAAAAGATTCCAATAATTTTCCAGTACTCATTTTACAATTAACACGTGAAACAAAAGATTTCAATTCTTTATTTGTAACACTAAAATGGTAAAAATGTTATAAAGTTAAAATAAAAAAACACCACATTATTTCCATATAATAAAACAAAAAAAAAAAAAAATTACGTTTCTCTTTGATTTTCCATTGCATAAAATTCCTTACGTAACCATCTTTCCACTTCCAATGGATACGAAGAACTTATTGTATCAGATACCATATATCTAAGGCCCTTTATCCAATTATCACATTCTAGTTCTGAAAATGCTGCAGTCAAGAAATTGAGTATGATAAGTTAAAATTCAAAATAAATTCAAATTTGATTGGATAAATGCTGATATTTTTGTTCAAGAAATCTTCTAAGAAACTTTACCCTCTTTTTATTCTAACTTTAACCACTTGATCGATAAAATGGGCAAGACAATGACCATATAGTTATAGAAGAACAAAACCATTATAAAATCGAGTGTTTGGTTAGGCATATAGAAACTCAATTGTCAAATGTATCGATGAACTTGACCTTTATTCACAAGCGATTTTGTCTGTTTGAACAATTAAACCTTCTTGCAATTTAAGTTAATTTTTCAATATGCGGTGTATGCATGACTTGAACACGTTCACTATTTGTGCAAATTTAGTTCTACTCTTTCAAAATCCTTTCTAGTGATGTTGCCGTTTTTCTATTGCCATCTCAATGGTGTTTTGAATTGCTAATGCATAATGGTAAAATAAAATAACTTGTTGCGATATAAGTCAATCACATTATTACATTTGAATTAAATTTCTATTTTTTTTTCAATTAGAACAATTGTATAGATCAATGCTTTTTAAATAGTGGCAAATGAGTGGCCAACTATTATCGAGGTTACTCAATTCATCTTTATCTCTATGCGTTGTCACCGATAAATCGATCACGATATATTTCCGCAACGGTGTTGTGTTTGAGGCCAAAAGATGCGATTGAATGTTGTGAACATCTCAATAACAAACTAGGTAACTGGGATGTATGCACATTTATGCACTACTGCAAAATATCCAAAGGTATAACCGGGTAATTGTAATTGATCATATATTTTCCAGTTACAAAATTACATATCGTTATTTGAGACTACATTTAATGTTACATATACATGCCTTTTAAAAACTAATACAATCAGCACGCTATCATCAACTATTTAGCAGCTGTTGTATCATGAAGCCAGTGTGACAGACCTCGTAAATATGAATTAATATGTGTGTTATTGTACACACTTAACGAATATACGCTAACAGAAGAAATGTTAAAACATAACCTGTCACACTGAAGAAAATTGAATGACTAAATGAAGGCTATTATTCGTCGTTATTTGTCTGGTGTTTTTATAAATCAAATTCCCATTTATTAAAGCCTTTGTAAAATATTTTTATTTTGCGTTCTCTTAACTTAGTGAATGGACAAAACAAAAGCAATTTTACAGGATAGATGTATAAAAATGATAAATTTGATTGGGTAAATGAAGGTTATTTTTCGTCGTTATTTTGTCTGATGTTATAAATCAAATTGCTCTTTTATTAATTAATGTGGTTCAAGTGAAGTTTGAATGTATTTTTTTTTTTACAATGATGATAATACAATGAATTAGTAAAAAAAAGCTATCACATTCAATTGAAGTGTACAGGTTGCTATAAACGATAATATAGATAATTTCCGTACACTTAATAATTTCACAAGTAATTTACTTTTTACATTAAAATAACTGAGAAGATATGGAAAGTAGTAATCTCTGAAATTAGTCATTTGTTTATTAAAATCAATTATTATACTAATGGTTGTGAGAAATTTACAGCACCATAATCTGTAATCTTATGACTTACTTGAATAAATGATAGAATATTTACATAAAAGAGTAAAATAAACCTAAAAATAACAAAAATAAAAATATATTTAATATAATTTAATTTACCAACAACTGAAAGTGATCGTAACTTAAATTCATTTCCATAATAAATGACGAAACACTTATTTACATCATGCATTTTACTATCTTCACTCCATTTATCAAATTCTTTGGAATTTTTACCCATTCTAACTTCTTTCACCTCACGTAATTCCAAAGCACCTTCATAATTTGTACGTGTATTTGCGTTTACAGAAGACCAAATTAACTATGCATTTTGTTGAGATAATTTAAAACCAAAAAAAGAGATAAATATTTTATTTTTATTAAAGAAAGTTTAGAAATTTTTGATATTATATATAATCATATTTCAGTCATATATAATCATAAATTATAATTATGATATAAATATTAATAACCTCGATTTTATATAATTTATTAGATTACAATAGGTGAAAACTGACTAGCTAAAAGCCGATTCAAATGATAAAAAAAAAAGAGTTTTTTATCTTTACCTCCCCGAGTATCAATAAAAATCTTATCAGTTTAAAAAAAAAAAAACAAAAAAAATTTACAAAATGCCTCCTCACCTGTCTGGTTTCACGACGTAATGTTAATGTTTTATTTTCTGGACGTCTTCTGGGATAGAATTTTATAATTATCGTACCACGCTCCAACATACAAACAGTTTGTTCCATTTCACCCAAACTGGGTATACTCAACGAGCTTAGACAACCAAGCATATTTAATTGTTTATTTTGTTACAGGTGAACTCCTCACAACACAATAAAATATGTTTAACTAATATGTAAGTAATATGTTTTGGTTGATTAGCATACACTTTTTTTCTTTTTTTTTTTTTTTGTTTTTGCTTAAATGAATGGATAAGCCATAAGGCTTATCAGTAAAGCAATAAATAAATAATACAATTGATATATATTTTTTTTTCTGTATTTTTGTAATTTATTTGTAACTTAGCCTCCTTTAGTCCTCTCCAATGTGGTGCTGCTAACTTTTTTGTAATGAAACGCAAACGCCAATATTGCAAGCAACAAATTGGAAAAGAAATGCGGTAATTAGATATCTCTATTTTACACTTTTTATCGAAATTAAATTGATAATTTTAAAAATCATTTATTTCTTGCAATATTAAATAACTTCATGCAACGATGTGACAACTCACAACAGTTTAATAAATATTTTATTTTTAGAAGTTTTCATTGTTTATTTTGATAATTCCATTTTATTTATTTTTTTTTGTACATATTTCCTGTTTTTTTAGATTAAATATTAAAATGGGGTAAACAAACTATTTAATGAATATAATTGCTAACATATTTAGTTTAATTTAAATTAATTATTTACTATTAGGCACGGTAATTAAAAGATTTACACACAAAACAATAAAATTTTGAAAAAAAAAAACAATCATTTTAAACAAAAATATAGAAAATAGAAAATTCAAACAAATTTGCTATTAAATTGCTGACATTTGTCTAATGAACTTTCTTTAATTTCAGTATTGCCATCGTTAAATTACCCAACTAACATTTTCTGTTTTTATTCGAAATCGATGTAATTTTAACAGTGTAATATTTTAAAAATTAATTAGTCCATCAATAGGACAATTAAATTGCATGTAAAATCCGTTCATTTTTTAAATTTTAATGTCTTGTGTATCATCGTCACTGGTCTGCATTCAATCTGTTCCAAGTCATTTTAAACAACCGATAACCACGTAGCTTGTGGGCGATCGCGTTTTCTTCAATAATTTCCAATATTCAAAGTCAAAAGTAAAGGAGGAGGACCGACTCTTTGAATAAGGAATAGGGCGAGGAAGAGGAAAAAGAAGAAAAAGAAGAAGTAAAGTATACATGAGGAATTTTAAGTCAAGTATATTTACGTTTAAATATCAACGGCTCATTGTTTTGACACAGCGTGTATATATATAGTCGATATTTTAATGTGCAGATTAATTAGACCCTCAGAGTCAACATTCAACCATCTATGGGTTGTTACAAATTTTGGACAAGACACTGTAAAAAACCTTCATGGTGTCAGGTGGTCAGTATTTATTTAAAAATGAAGACGGAGTTGCACCTTATGGACACATAGCTGCATACTGTATAGTACTTAATAATGATCCACTATTCATTGTGCACCACTGTTCTGAATTACTGACCAACTGTGTACATATTCGTAATGGAAATTAATGTGGTTGAAATTTGATGTTATATATGTGTGTATTTGGAACGTGGTTAATGAACATCTCGCAATGCCGCCTTACATGTCATTGAGATAATTTGATCATCTCAAACTATTTAATCCAAACAATGACATATTGCGATAATGAGCAATCTTAATGCGATGCCTTTCATTTTAAAAGGCGACAGTTTTTGCGACATGATGTTATTTAAAAAATAAACAATAAAAATCCTTTTACTAATCGTACACCATGAACACAATTAATGCACACACTTTGTTTTGATTTCGGTTAGTCAATTTCCATGTCTGATTGAATGCATAATCTTTTCAAAATTTTGACGCCTATTCTGTCGTGAATATTTCCTGGAAATAATCTTTATCTAATTATCTAATTATTATCTAATTGACTATATTCTGTTTGCGTATACCATGTACATCTCTTACATTGCTATTATAAATTTCTGCATTTTTTGTGTCTCTTCTACTGATTATTAGATTCTATTATGTGTAGATTCAATAATTTATTTGTTCCGTTTAATAATTGATGTATACCTCTAAGAATATTCCCACATCAATTAACTTTAGTATGTTTAATGTAATTGTATTCCAATTTTGACGATCGTATTAATATGCAACAAACAATAATACGTAATATTTGTCGATAGATTAAAATTTGAACATTGAAAATATTCGCATATATCATTTTGCGTGTACGAGTTGATATGCACTACTTTTTGCAAATTTTTATTTTGTCTATTTGATTGCGAACGACTGTATCCTGTGACGAACTGCCAAAGAATGTCAAATTCATATCGTATACATTTTCGTGCCATCTGCATTAAATTGGTCAGTTTAAGCATGATTATAGGGATTACAAATCAAATTAATCGAAGTTATCTCAATATATGTTATATTTAAGAATAATGTACAACACAATGACACCATGTAATCTGCAAAATGTTCGATATGTAAGTTTTAAGGGTTTAAAAAATTTATATAAATTTAAACTTCGTCCATAACTTCAAACATATATTGGTAGCTGCCCAGTGTCACAAATTACTTATACGAAAGCGAAACGAAAACGGATTGATAATTAAGGAAAAACTAAAACATGGAATTAACCTTTTTTTTTTTGAAAAAGAATTCAATTGATTTTAACATATAATTAACTTTTAACTCGATACACTTTTACACAATTATTTGATTCAAATCTCCATCATATTCTGGCTATCATAGAAAACAGAGATCATAACCTTTTCTGTCAATGTATAATCGACTTTGCCTTTTTTGTGTGCTTCTACCAAGTTTTATCTATTTGCTTTGAATGCTGTTTATGTTTCAAAGTGTATAATCACTAGGATATAAACATTTGTTTTTTGATACAAATGATCGTGTAAGACGTTATGAATACACGTTCATATAAGATGTTTAACATATTTAAATATGTGATCGTTTAAAACGATATCGTGAATTTTGTCGATCATTTCATCAGTAGTCACCTATTGGACACTCTGGGTAATTTGTATTAATGGTATAGCACAATGCTTCTATGACCGCAACGAAATTCATTAAACCATTTATAAATCATTTTAACTGTCGGATAGAAGAAGCCTGCATTAGCATTCATCGACCTCTGCTTTTGTTTGTGGGTTTTTTTTTTTTGCTAATCACTACTTGCAATACACTTTTGTGTATTATAACAAATAAATTAATGGCAGCCAAATAAATGATAAGTGTTTTTCGAAAATAACGTGAATGCTCTTAGATTTTTACCTTTATTAGCAATCAGTTTTCGTATGTACACAATTATTTAAATTCTATGAATAGATATTTTAATCAATCAAAATATTTTTTTTGTTTAAAATCACATAAATATTAATTCTATTTGTTTATAAATATTATTCTGTATTTAATTTGTTCTTTATATATATATAGATATATATATGTACATAGAATTTATAGCGTCATATTAATTGATATAACAAAAAATAAAATAAAATAAAAAAGGTCACTAAAATTACTATATGCTTCTCATAAAATATATAAATGTATAATATGTATTAATATTTATACAATAATTGTAAAGTATATAAAAACTACATCCTTCGATATATATATATATATATAATAACTAATAATAACTAATAAATATTTGCATGTGAAATACGCACTTTATATTGTAATAAAATATTTTGATTTTACAATTAACATTTAATAAATTTATAAATCATTTTGCAAATATTTGCATTACCCTATTTTGATTTATGTCTATTCGAAGTGCAGACCAAAACTTTCAATTTCAATTACAAATATAAAAATGGGTAATGTTGTAGATACAGTAATAAAATAACGTTAAGATAATCTATAGGTGATAGACAACGAAAGAAAATTGCATTTTTAAACAAGTATTTATTGATTTTGATTTCAAATAATGCATGTAATCTAACGGTTCTCATTCAATTAAAATAAATAAAACCGTGGCGGATATAAATAATTTACAACAAAAACAACATCAAAATAAATTGTATGATTAGATTTTTTTTTTTAATATTTAAAA
>JANSTX010028877.1:0-22928 GCA_027564355.1 Penthetria funebris | reverse complement strand
TTTTTTTTTTACTATTGATGGTGTTGCTGAAACAGATGTATACAATGGAGTCTCGCAATCGTCACAAATCTAATGTTGCACATTTTTAAAACGAATTATTTATCGGTTACTATTGTATGGCTTCAAAACTTGAAAGGTGACAAAATTCAAGTTATCGTCAATAGTTGCCTCAGGATATTAAAAATTGTCTGGCCAAATACAATATTAAATTAGAATTTGTGAACACTGGCATATCTGGAGACGATGAACAAAATTGTCAGCCGAAGAAAATGGAATTGGATTGACCATACAAATACAAAATTTAAATTTTTTTAAAATCATTTTGATAACAAAGTAGCTTGTAGCTTATTTAACATAAAATTTTAATATGTTTATCAAATTTTATAGTTTCTCTTAGTAGTACATGGTCATAATAACAGATATTATACAGGCGGCTCTAACAAACTAACAATAATATAATCAATTCATGTTTTAACATATGCATATATGCACTATTTAGAAACAATAGAAAACAATTAAAACTATATTTAATATTTACCATTAGAAAATATTGCACCCATTTAATTAAATTGTAAGTCACAAACCCACATAAAATTTTAAGATTTTTCTAATTATCGCATAATAATAATTAAACATATGTGGTCAAAGAAAATATTTTCTCAAATTAAATACTGCACTACTTTTGTCTGTAAGATATATTTTTCTCAATTGAAACAAAACGAAATTAAAATTCATAATTTCATGCACTAAATTTATCTAATACACTTTTGATTTTTCACTTTTTCACATGCAATAATATTCGTATAGATACTTTAGATTTTCAGTAATTCCAACTAGCAATTAGTCAAAAGAAAAAAAAATGCTTATACGTTTGTGAAATAACTACAATTTTCTTCTTAATTTTTTTTTTCTTCAATTTTTCAATGTACCGTGAAACAATATTGGTTTTCCAATAATAAAATTGGTTATCTCACAAATATATCAATTAGTTTATCACAATCACAAGTCATAAAAACCGATATTACTCAAAATTTGCGCCACTTATAATATATAGTTAATATTGTTTTCATTTCTTATTATTATATGGTACATGTTTCACTAATTAATAAACAAGCAAATGAAAAACACTTCGAACACAAATTACCATATATTAAATACACTCACGATATTATTAGATGAAAATTTTAATTTAAATATAATATTCAAATTTTAAATCAAGGTATAAGATCGTAGTTTGTAAAACAAAAAACAAAACCAACATATAAAAAAAATGTGTTAACACTATCATGTAATGCACAATACTGATCGTTTAATTCATTTATTTAAATGAAAAAAAAAAAATTATATTAAATAAATATACTTTTATTGTTGTTACAATTGTATCTCGATTGAATCCAAATCATCATACATATATAATAAGAGATGTATGTAGAGCTATAATTATATAGAATAGAAATACAACTAAAATATTCACGAATTGAATACTCGTTTACAATAATTGTTTAAAAATAATTCCTATATTAAAGTGCTTTTTTATATATTTAATAGACAAGTAAAAGATCAGAAAAATTTTATCACTAATAGACACAGTATAAATTTTGCTGAAAAGTGGCGAATTCACATATACATATCACATTCAAACCATGACGAACGGACTGATCTATAAAAATCTAGACAACCCAACCCATCTTTACTTATAATTTTTTTGAATAATAAAAAAATAGATAATTTCTATGCATTACTGTTATTATTGAGAACAATAACTGAGCTCTACAAAAGACAAGATGTACGAGATATGTGGTGCCTTTTGATATTTGACACTACCACGAAATTGTGAGGCAAATAATATGGTGATTACACTAGTCTAGTTTCAAGGCAAAATACTTAAAGATATATTATGTAACACTATATATATACTATTCTAAAAAAAATAGCAAAAGCTAGACTCGTTTTATATAGTGTTTGTCCTTAAAGTCAACTTTTTCTCTTTAAATTCTTCTCAATGGAACTTAAATGTGATTGAAGTGGTTCGCATTTCACTACGAGAGAGTAACGATCACAGGTGAAATTCAGATGTCAACATTCACTTTTTTTTATTGTTTCATATATAATAAGTCAATTGCATATTAACAGATTATTCAAAGTTCCAACAACTTATTTATATGAAAAAGTAAAAATATAATATAATATGTAGTTGGTTATTTTACATAGTTTTTACATTACATTTTCATTTACATTACTATTACTGGAAGACATACCTATTTTTCACACAAAGTTCAACACAAATATAAATATGGTATGCACGGTCAACTATTAATTACATAAAATCAAACAACCATTTTTATCCCACATATATATTGGTTTTAGATATAAGATCACTGCATCCTCTGCCAATATTGATACGAACAAAGGATTTATCCCAATCTTCTGAAGAATGGATAAGTAAACATATAGATGATTGCCGCATTTATGGCAACACACACATATAATAACGGAAATGGTGCTTATTGGTAATAAACCAATTTTCAATTGCTCAAACAATTAAGACATATAATCTGCAGACATTAATAATATTTGGAATGAATGGCTGAAATACGGTGAAAAATTGTGATTAGGAAAATTTGTTAAATTGTACAGCATAATGTATAACAATTCCATTATTTCAAAAAAGAAACAAAACTGTTCTACAATAGTGAATAGTATATCAATAATTATCGATCCGATATACATATTAAAAAAAACTGGTGGAAAAATTCTGCATTGACTATAAAATCCAATTTTCACGTGTATCATAAATTCAACTTAATGACATTAAAAGTATTTTAGATTAGCATAATACGTAATTGATTTTATCTAGCAAATTAATATATTGATAAGAAAAAAAAAAGGTAAATAATAAATTTAAAACAGATGTACAATTAGAATAAGAAATGATCTTACTCGGAGACAATATAAAATATAGAACACATAGTAAGATGGACGAATTCCCAAACGCAGTATTGGACACTATCATGTATAAAGAATGTCTAAATAAGAAGCAAGAGATATGAAAGCGAATCAACAGAATTTGAGATTACTAAAGAAAAAGAGTTTTAGTATGTCAATTACTGATTCCACATATGGAATTTGATATTCATTTTATTTTTAAAAAAACAGAAATATGATGTACTATATATATGCTGAATAACTCTCCATTTGTTAACAAAAAGACATACCGAGTTTACAATTATCATTTTTTAATACATATTTTATGACTGAGAAGGTTTTCAAATACAAATATAGATTATTATATTATCTAAAATAGAAAAACTTACCAGATTTTAATAAAACTATTTCAATTCTTTTCAAGCAACAAAACGGATTAACAAAGGAATACATAATATTCTTGTTTAAATTAAATTTACAATTTATCAGAACACAATTTCAACTATAATTTTGTTAATTTTTTGTAAATTATTTGTTCTTATATTAGCAAACATATGGTATATAGTTTAACGAGAAAAATCATAAATATAATCAATGAAATATGTGAATAATAAAAACATTATTAATTAAGAAAACACATTATTATTTTGTGATAATGAAAAGCTTATCAGAAAATTTATTAAATGATAAAATACACACTATTGCAATATTATCAATATGTAAATAAAAAAAATAATTTGTATATTTATTACGTACTGTTTATATATTTATATATATAAAATTAATTAAAGAAAGTACTTTAGTTGTAATTAAAATAAACAAAGTAATCATTTGTTCACTTTACAAATATTTTTACTATATTGCCCTCGTAGACACACCGTGCACATGGACTTTATGAATTAAAATTAAAATTTCTACTAATTACTAGCATATTTTATTAAACAAAATAGTTTTTAATGAAAACAATGAATTAATAATACATAGGGTGTGTCATCGTATGTTAACTAATTGAATGATTTATTAAAATTTAATGTTACATAGTCGCATAAGAGAAATTGTCTGCTAAAAATATTAATAATTATTGAAGTAATAACTTCTAATATGCGCTCGCTCTTTGAGAATTAAAGTGGATAGTGGATGGATAAACAAGTGAATAGATACAGTCGATACTTCATATGTTCAGTATCATTATATCAACTTACATTTGGCTAATACATATAGGTAAGTAATAATATTGCTAAGTGTATGTCTGTAAGAATTGTAATCAAATCATGGCAACTATTCAATGCAATTTAATGGCATGTACGGAAAAGTTTTGTAGTCGCGACATTCTAAAAGTGCTAGGTTTATTATAGAGTTACAAACTGACGTATATAGGAGTTGTGAAGTAGATGTTCTAAAATTATTGACTAATTTCACTTCAGCAGCACTTATTTTATATAAACAATATTGTTGATGACTGTAATTTTTAGCATACAAAATAAAAAATATAAATATTTATACATTTGATTTGTGATAATGATATATATCTGTATGTAAATATAATTTTATCAATTATAAATATAAACAATGTCGATTTGTTAATGTATACTAAATTGTTCTGTATAGAAATAATGGCTTCGATACCAGTTTCAAATATTATTGATTTTGTAATAGTTTAACACATTGTAAACTGGACGCTTATATAAATCATTTAAAAAAAATCAAACAATAACACTCATGATACAACATTTAGCCCTCAAATAATCTAATCTAATCCATCCACAATAGATCGCGGTGGCGGTGGAATAAAGATCCACAAGCCCTCAAATAATCTAATGATACAAAATTCACAAAATCCTCAAAGGTAAGGGTCACCTAAACGAGATTAATAGAAAAGTATTGGATTCAGTTAATGTCCTACATATACGATTTGAAATTAAAAAAAAACTCTAGCAAACTTAACAAAAATAAATCAACATTCTTTGCTATAAGCAACCAATTAGACCCTTGTTGTTGTCACATGCTATTTGCAATTTAGTGAAATTTAGTACTGTTATATACGTTCAATTGTGGACGAATGGACTGACCAGTTAACACTTTTGTTGATTACTTCCAACGTTCTAAAAAGATACGATCAATGTCATGTTTGTCTATTGGATAGCTTTGTCAGCAAGGTATAAATAGCATAAATTGTGAATTAATCAAACGTTAAACCAGACAAATTTAATTGATTCCATATTTTCCAGTTAGAAAGACGTCAACTTGTAATTCAAAACATCGCAATACATGGTAGAATTTAGAAAAATAAATGGGTATTATTATATCATTCACTTTCATTTGGCAGTTGATTAGAAAATTAAAATCATAGAAATTTTCAGAAAATTAATATTGATTGCAGTTGACAATATATATTCAATATAAAATATATATATATATGTATATAAATATAGATGATGCTGCAAATATACTATGCGAACTCAGGAATAGATCTAATTACGTAATTCACATGGATGCAGATAATGTTCGTAATAAAATTTGAAAATAAATGTTAGCAGTATAAAGAAATGTGTATTGCAAAATAAGTTATTTTTATCTACTTGCAATAATATACACATAATTATAAATTATTTAAAATACGTATATATGGTAGAAACACCCATTTTATAATATTTTTTAACAACAATTATATTGGCATTGTAAAAATAATAATAATAAAACAAATATTTATTTTTACATAACCAAATAAGTTCAGTACACCTGACAATAATATATTAGTAGGTGGATTTAATAAAACAGAAAAAAAAATTAATTAAATTTAAACAAAATAATTTATTCCGCGGAAACGTGACAATACAAATTCAATTGTTTGTTTGAATATTGAGATTTACTCATTAAATTTAATATATTAGTAGCTAATAGTATATATGGCTATATTTCCCAAAAATATTTTACATCCTATTTTACTGATAATGATAACTCATAAATTAGAGATTTGCGAAATAAATATGTATTAATGGCTGAAGTTCAGTATCATAATGATCTATACATCATGTAATATAAAGTGTCTTCTAAAACAAATATAATTGTGGGTTTCCAACAGAGCGGTACTACGAATAAGATTAGCATATATATGCACTGTGATCATCTATCTTTCTGGGCCTTAAGTAACAATAGGTTGAGCAACATCACTTCATACATAATATAATCAAATTTAAAGTCTAAAAGAACCATATAGTATAATATATAGTATAATTAGAACGAAATATTCAATCTTAACCACATCCATATTTAATATATATTTTAAAAATGTTTTGCATTATTTTTTTATTATAATTGACACATAGTATAAACAAATATGTTCTAGTTGTGAATTATACTAAACGAACGCTAAATAGTATGGATAGGGGTCTAATAAAAATAAATTAGTAATTTAATATACTATTGTGTAATAGAATTTTTTTCAATATGTGAAATAATGTAATGCTACACTTGTTATTTGACCCATAAAAAATGGATGATACATTTTCATTTTGTTATGTTATATTTATTTCATAATCTATAAATTTTATATAATTTGCAATTTTGTTATAAAGGTCATCTGTAACATATAAACTGTATAGTCACAATTCGTTAACATTAGTATACTTTGCCTATAAAATTTTAATTGTTATTTACTCTAGCAGATACAACTATTACATGAAATACTTATGAAACCTAAAGGTTCGCATTGAACTATAAATTGTAATACTCATCCTGTCATACAGTAACTCACAATAAAATATTTATGTCAATATATGGCGTGTGATCGGAACTAAACAGATGGAAAAATATCTCAGTAACAGATACAATAGATCTTCAGATTCGTATAGTTTTTTGATAGGATTATCAGCCGAACAATATTTTTAAATATTTATCACATATTTATTTATAAATATAATAAAATTTATACCCAGTTCAGTAGAAAAAATTAATGTCATGCATTTTATATTTATAACAAATTATATATGTAATTTTATTTGATTTATTTTTGTTTTTAAAAACTACATATTTCTCTAAATCTATTTCGAAAGCCAATCCTCAGCTGTCATTATTAATTTATCATCTAACATTGGTTGCATTAAATTTTCTACGGAAATTGGTGTCAAAAAGCAATTTGTCTGTAGTCGTTCATTATCTGAAAATTGGTGTGATTGTTGTACATATTGGTGATGTAAATTATTTGTATTAATAGAGTCAGTAGTTATTGTTGAAATAGTAGTCGATACTGTCGTAAATTTTGGCAATAATTTTGAGGTAGTTGCTGCTGTTGTTGTTATTATTGTGGGTATAGTTGTTGTGACATTCAATGTACCACTTATATAATTTTCCATAGTACTATTTTGAACAACTAATTCAGTTTTTTTCTTAACATTTTTCTTTTGTGAGTCTTTTTTCTTTTCACATGATTGTTTTGGATTTTTTATAACATTTGAATCGATATTAATATCATTATCATTATTATTACCGAAACAACCATGATTGCTACTACCACTATTCACATTTGCAATATTAAATCTATGTTTCGTTTCATTATTTATTGAATCATAATGTTTTTGTACATATTTAACATTTGGAAATTGCTTTTTCATGAAACTACGAAATGTTGAAAAGCCCATAATTTTACCTTCATTAGAATAAGTTTGTTTAAATTTATTATAAATATTAATACGTGATTCGCCCGAAATAATTAACGTTCTTGTTAAATCATTTGTTTCAATGCCTAAATAATAATTAACAAAGCGTTCAGCATTTTTGTACATATCCAAGGAAAATGCATTATGTGGTTTTTTACCAATATTACCATGTGTACGTGGTGTTACACCATGTGTCATAACATGACGTCTTATTCGTTTCAAATGATACAATGTTAAATTTTCCAAATACAAAAATGTATCGAGACATACCCTTTTCCCTTGAAATACATAGGATGCCCGTTGTCGTTTACGTTCTTGATTACGTGTTGTTGTCGTACGATTTGCCAAACATGCCATTGTGACACCCATTAAATACATATCATGTTCCTCTTTTGTCAATTCTGCAATATTTAAACGATGTTTATAAACATTTTCAGCATCTAAATCTTTGAAACAACTTTCGGTACATTCACAACCTTCTTCCAAACGTTCAACAACTTGACTATATGTATCATTTTCACCATTATCAGTACAATTTTGTATTGTTGAATCGATAATGGTATTGACATCAATAGACATTGATTTTTTTACTTTTGAATATCTTTTTTTCTTTTTATATTTTGAAATACCCAAACGATCTGCATCACCATCACTGCCACTATCATTATCGTCAACTAATGTAACTTCTTCATGATTTCTATTATTAAAAATATCATCTAAATCTGTTGTTTCTTCTACATCAACAATTGTGTCTAATTGTCTGTCTTGTTGAAACTGTAATAATCGAATATATAGTCAAAAATTTGAAGAAGAAAATGATGAAAATAATTTTGCATCTTGTTTCAGAAGGAATATTGAGATGATATGAATAAAATCTAGTCAATACTAAAAATCTATTTACAATTTTCGAATAAAGTAAAAGATTTAATTTTTATATAGTAAAAGGTCTTTTTTGTATGTTATTTTTTTTTAGAGTTTTCAGGATTGTGAAATAGATCGATTATGTATTCATCGCCATATGCACATGAGGTTTTTTAATTAAAATGTGGGTACAAACTCGTTAGAAATTTGTCAAACACGTTTTGAATTATTCATTTCTTCTTTCTAAATATTTTATTCAAAACACTTTTTTATCTAACAAAATAATTAAGTACAATAACATATAGCATGCTATATCAAAAATATAGTAAACATGAATTGGTGATAAATGGAGTAACCGACAATCATCGAGGTTAGTTACTCAACCAATCTTAACTAGATCTTATTCATATACCCCATTATGTGTCATTCTATATAGAAGGCATTAAAATTGCCATATTACTAGAAGTGACAAACAACTAAATATTTTATACCATGGTTTACAATTTTGATAAGAATAACAGTCATATGACGATGTGAGGAATGCTTATATGATAATGGATTAGAAACTATATCAAATATGTTATGATATTAAAATATAATTGCATATTTTCGCAAATAATTTTGAATGTTTAAAAATTTAATTTTATAGTTCATCATTCCATTATATAAAAGGTTATTACATCATCGTCCAATTGATCCTGTTGCTGTTCAGCATATTCAGCTATTATTATTTTGTGATCATTATTATTCATAATATTCAAAATCGATGGATTTATTTCAATGCCAACTGGAACATGCCATTGAATTTTTCCCGGTAAATCATTTGTATCAGTTGATGAATTATTTGGCTCAATTAAAATTTTCTTATTTATACTATCGATATTATCATTGATGTTTCTTGATGATTTATGTTCGATACGTTCAATTGATAATAGTGAATGTAAGACTTCACTAGCTTCTTTTTCAGCATCATTGCTCATCTTATAAGAAAATATTATAACAAAGAAATTAATAAATGTTTGTATTTAAATAAAATTATATGATTCATTTTTGTGAAAAAATTCGGCTTTTTTTTTTTGTCAGATGTGGAAATATTAATTAGTTAAAAACATTGAAATGCATTATGAAAAGCTTTAGCATAGTAAGAATTTACAAAATTTTAAATTTCAGCTTACAATTTACTTGTAATTATATGCCATATGGATTATTTCAATAAAATACAACATTAAGAGGGAAAAAAATTCGTATGTGAAATTCATATAATATAAAATGCAATATTCAATGTTATAAATAAAGTTGCATTTATAGATGTAAGTTGAGTTGTATGTTGGTATATATTTTTTTAAACTTATTTACAAATTTTAGTCATGCAAATATCGACCTACTCGACTATGCAATAAAGTCGAATTTTCCACAAAATAAATATCAATGACTAACAAAATTCAACCTAATGTTAACATCGAATATTTCTCTTTACTTACCTTTTATTATAACAATTAAAATGTTTTCTCTAAATAAACATAACCACCTTAAAATCACAATATTTTTAAACATTTTTTAAACATTTTCAAATAAATCTAATCAATATTTGTGATTGAAAATTTGAAAAAACTATTTTAAAACCATAAACACGTAACGTCTAAGAGAAATAATGAATGAAAAATTTTGACGCCATGACAGCATTTTAAATAAGTATAGGCACAATTATTTAAATAATACCGAGTGAGATAAGCGTACAAATTGCAAGAATAATGAAAAAGAGTAGATCAGATAGATTAGTATATGTATATACTTTCTATTTATAGCACATATGTTACGTTATTTCATTTGCTCAATGAAGACAACTAGAAGTAAAATTTGAGAATCTATGCATGAATTTTATTCAACATAATCTCTTAAATATTAAGTTTTACATACCTAGTTATTTGCAAAAAATATTAAAACTTAACATGTATTCATAAATTGTAATTCAAACAAATAGATACACGTGGTAACATTACTCTATTATTAAAGTACGTTCAAAGTTGATTTATTATTGTTTTTCTTTGCACTTTGCGCATGATTGAATTTTAATGAAGGAGGTTAAAGAACTTCTTACCTCTTCACGGAAATTATATTTAGTTTCCTCTTAAGATTTGATTTAATTAAATTTTATGGTACTTTTTCTTTACATGAGTTGGTAAAATTTAAAAAAGAAATTCTTTTTATTATTACTAAATGTTTACGAGTATATACAAGCCTCAATAAGATGTTACTTATACAAAACTGTGTGTAAACTCTTTTACTCATACAATGTTGTCATTTATTCTACTAAGCATTCTTAAACTGCAAAATATTAAGATATATGATAATATATATTTAATGAGATTTTTCTGAAGTAACAAAATTAATAAAACAAAAAATTATAAGTGTATAATTAAAAATGCAGAAGACTTACATACATTCTCCCACAATTTTATTCGAAAAACTATAACACATCATAATAAAATTCATTACTTTATAGACTATTGACCTTTTGTCGAATAACCTTAAAAAGTGAACGATTTAGTTGCAAATTCACTAGTATATTCAATCAATTTTAAAATCACTCTATCTGCACACAACGTTTACTTTGAGTACGATTACGGTGAATAACTTTTATCCTATGCATTTAGGCGAACTGCGGTAAAGATATTTCTAATTTCATGAATCAGTGATAACAGATGCAATATTATGATCGGAGAAGAAAATCAATAACAACAATGTAAGATATATACAGAATCAAAGAATAGAGTATATAGTCAATTTGATGAGCAAGCTAGAAAAATCACACGGCAGGATGAGTCAGAATTTCAAAACTTTAGATCTTAAACGGAATCACGAAATATGTGCATAATAAATTTGTTAATTGATATTTGAATACGTGTTACCAACCGTCATATTCTTTGCAAAGATGTTTCGAATTAAAATATGCACATGACACCCCAAATTAGGAACAGTTAAATTAAAATGTGAAATCGATTTATGACCATACCTCGCTATATTCGTGTTTGGTGAAAATTGAATAAATATTCGTGGCGAATTAGATCGAATGATGTCATTTACAAAGAAGAAATCAATGATTTAGTATTACATAAATGTTACGATGAAGTGAAGAATAATAAAATCTGAAGTTTTCACCATTGATCCTGGTTATACTTTTATTGACACTATAAAAACTACTACTGAATACTTGTAAAGTCATTCATATTATTATGCCAATTACTTGATGATTTGATACACGTCAAAGTAAAGTTTTATCGAGCTCACAAATATATACTGTTATTATATTGATATAATTTACAATATTTGGATCTACCAAAATACAACAAATTGAAATCAATTTCGTATAGTAAAATATGTTCTGCCATCACGTTACAATGTTATCATCAATAATCAATATTTTTAAACACACATATAAACAGTTCAGAGACTAAGGTCACTTTATTTAGTGCATCTATAAGAGAAATTATGTGCAATTACACATATTCTATTAATTTACATATAGATTACTATCGTAAATATAATGTATAATATTGCTGAACTTCTACATTTACGAGTATATTTATAGAATATACTATGATCTGTTTACATATGATCTATTAAAATGTAAATACACTTTCTAGATAATTATGTTTATATTTATAATATTTTCAATTGATGAAATATGCTGAATAGCTGAATATGAGTATTTGTAGAAATAGATTTTATTTACATATATGATAGTTGACTCATTTAATAAGCGTACTTGTAAAAATCTATGTTAATTCCTTGTATTCTGACTACTTTCTCGAGATAAGAAATAAAGAATGTATTTATTTTTGTTGATAATATTTTTAATGAAAACTATGGAAATTTATAACAATTAAGAACACGTTAAACGTGTTAATATAATTGTTACATTTTTATTGTTCATTGAAAATTCAACTGAATAATGTGTCAAGAAACACATGTTTTTTTTTTTTAAATCAATGTTACTATAGTCCACAATCAAAGTAATTACTGTGCTTATTATGTTCACTGAATGTTTCGTTGCATAAATTAATTAAAACTATATAGGCGAGATGATAAGAAAATAACTATAAGAACGTTGTTGGTTCGTCATTTCCTACTTTTGCTGATATTATTACATAATACAGAGTAAAATAACAGCGGTTAAGTAATTTGACCTTTTATATTTTAATGCAATTGCGTGTCGTGTGTAATACATTTGCAACTATTTGATAAATATTATATCTCTTTAGTAACTAGACCAAAAGTACTATATCAAATGTTTTTAATTATATATTGAATGTATCTAGATACAATTGTATCTAAAATACATGTATATATGTAATTAAGTATATTACGCCCAAAAAATTTGGAGTTTAAAAAAGTCACACATTTTCCGATACTCTATAATTTCTTTAATATTAAAAGGCACTTAATTTTAATTTTTCATAACATTTGCCTATCGTGAACTCAAAATGATAGTTTAACCATTTTATCGAATTACTATACTACTTACAAAATTCGTCATCTATTCCAGAAAACGTTCACATTAAATATAACTTAGTTCGATTCAAATTCAAAAAATTCGTTATTATTTAAAAAGTGTTGTTTACCAATATTTGTGAGAAACCTTTTCAGATATGACGGCGCATATCGAGCCCTCGAAGCTTATTGGGCTAATTTAATAAGTTATAGTTTTTTGAAGCGGAAAGCTCAAGTGGACGATTTCATGAGCTATGAATACTAGTAAATCTATAGTCAAGGTGACGTAATTGTGATAAGATGTCAACAATAGAATTGGTAGACCATGGGTATTATATATCTTCATAAACTAAATCTATATAATTATAATCGTATAATCAACTGGCGGTATAAGTTGAACTTTATACCAGAGTCATTTTTTTCTCTTTTGATAAATAGGTATATATTAGGACATTCTCACAAAAGACTTGACTATATCGTCTATATTGAAATTCTATAATGAAATAGAAAACTGTATGAGAAACAGAACACAAAATGTATAATCCACGTTTAAGCGAAAAGACACATTTAAAAACAAAAAATCAAATAATGTTTAAGGAAAAAAAAATTGGTTTCCTTTTTAATCTGTTTTTTCTTGTTAAATCGATCATAAAATTTAGAAATATCAAACAGCTGACACATAATATGTGAAATGGACACAATGGTACAATTCTCATCATTGTTGAAATAATATACTTGTTTATTTTGTCTTTTTTAGTTAATAGTGAGAAAAATATACAAAACATCATATTAACTTCAAATATTATAGGATATTATACGAATAATATACAAAACAATAAATTGTCCTATACATGAAAAGTATATAAAAACTCACTTTCTGCAATGTCTATGCAACTTATCCTATTCCTGGAATTAATAAATGATGTTGTATTACTGATTGTTGTACAATTTATTGAAGACATATTATTTATGGTCCAATCGTCGTCCATAGAAATATCTCTGGACGCTGACATTGCCCGTTTTTTAAATTGTTCCAAAAAATTATCGATTTGCATTTCTATTGAATTTGGTGAGTTTTCCATAATTTTTTTAAACATACAATTTCCTCATATATACATAAAAATACATATACGATATACGAGTATAGTATGATAAAATCACATTAAATCACTATATAATACTATAAAGTATTCGAATATAAATTAAATAAATTATCTTAACTTAAATTCTAAATAGACACTATAACATAACAATAAATAATTCTACAATTATTGATAATTTGTATTTTTATGATAAAGGAAGATGTTTCACAAAAATTTATTGATCATTCTTCCAGCCAAATACAATAATATTTTCAGACTGAACAAAACATATACTAGTGGTTCACTTTACAATTGAGATATTGTCAGGTATTTGCTCAATTGCTCATACATTCTGTAAATACGAACACTGTACAACACTCCTTGAGAAGCTTTTACTCATTGAAATAATTTTTGTATTTCATTTGCTAGACAGAAGAAGTGTTATAGTCATTAGCGTATTTTTATTTCAATTTTTTTTTTACAGAAAATATGATTTGAAACTTTTATATCTGAAAATCTTACTAAATAAACAGTACCCAATGTTCATAATTTGGAATTGAAAAGAAATTAATAACAAAAAAAATATTGTGGAAACATTCAAAATATCTGAGCCTTTGACTTATTTTTATTATTTCCGGTACACTCTGGCATAAAAATGAGACAATTTACCCGTTCACCCCGAGATCATTGCTATTCACACTCACATTCACTGTCACAAACATTGTAATCTCATTCATTTAATGACCACTAGAGAATAATTAGGCTCTGAAGTCCGGGCACCCCAGAACGTATTTGCGGGAGTTATCCGAAGCAAACCACTAAATTGGTTCCTTTTTCGCTCCTTTAGACTACTGTTCTCGCAATTAGATTGCCGTGTATTCTACAATGGGCCATATCTCACTGCGATTCCTCGCGATAAATCCAGCATCTGTCTATATGACTGCAAATTTATCTGCCCTTCCTCCATCCACTGGAGTTCAAGAGGATTCATCCTTTTACTCGTTAATGCCGGACATTGACACACAATAGACATAGTTTGCAGGTGTTTCTTATCAGGTGAATAACAAAAGTCACCATGTTCAGTTACTAGAGTCACGATTCATCTTTGAGCATCTCTTCGCCAATGGAGAAGCCTCCATAATGGTTCGTACCGTTGACCTTTTACTATCTAATCGAGCCTGTCAACATGTACCCTCCTCAGTCCACCTTTTCCAGTGTACATTGGTGGCCCATTTATCTATCAGAGATTTTACTATTCCCTTGACTAATACAGCATATGTACCTGAAAGTTTTCGGTCACACAAAAAAAGCCTATGATTTACTAAATTAATATTATTAACATAATCTTAAATATCTACTCATACATTAGCAAAATACTAGTAACTGTTACAGAGTAAAATATTAAGATCAAAGTTATTGTATAATTGGATGAGAATACCTATAATGTAACAACGGTCGAGGTTCGCAATACAGATTCCAATTTTCTAAATTTTTAACTATACTATCGATTAAACTATCATATTACACAACATATTTCTGAATGCAACATATATTTGAATACGTGTCTGGTTAATGACATAGTTCATCATCTATCATCATTATCGCCGCAGCACATCTACTTAGTGTTCCTTATTTTGCGTCCAACCGTAACGCATCATTCTTACAATTTTAAACACAATATTGAATTACTATTAGTTCGAACTATACGTATTCAACGGTCATGGTGTAATGGAAGTTCTGCAAGTACTTGATCATGAATTCAATTCACTTCTGTGGTTGATCCTAACCCAGACAGTCAATGCGTATAATTAGTAACAAATTTATTTCAGCACGCTACTGAATATAGACAAGAAAGGAATTACTATCTTTTTTTATTAATGTATAGCATACAACATTTGTTGTTTCCATTTACAAAGAGGATAACCACTATTATTCGTAACTACTCACTCAACATATATTCTAATTTAAGTGAAGTTGGCAATTTTTCTTGCTAGGATATCAGAAGATTGATTATAATTATGCTCTTATAATATCGCTTCAGTCAGTTCAATCTGTTTAGTAGTAATTTTTATGTTGTGATTTGTGGTGGTGAACCTTTAATTTTCTGATTCATAAATTTTAGTTGCTCCTTATCAAAAATAATCTTGATTTTTTAATTTAAAATTGTTACTAAATTACATTAGAATTTATTAATTGTTTAAGTGTTAATTGTTATTAGTAGTTGTAAATAGTTATTGAATAAAATGAGTAGTGAGTATAATATTTTATTGATTTTAGTAAAGAAAAATTAAAATTTTATTTTTATCATAAAAAAAAAATCATTCAATTGGTTTATAATTTTTTTTTTATTTTATTTATATTATATACGACCTCAAACGACCTTCATTTACTTTTAGAAAAGAAAATTATATGATAAAATACCTCTGCACTATTGATGTATTTTTTATATATGCAAAAATCGAGTACATATTTGTCTAATTTTATTTGTTTGCAGTATTGAGAGAGAATTGATTTTTCGTTAAAAAACAAAAAAAATATGCAAATTTAAAACCATTTGTCTTTTTAATGAAAAAAAAAACTGAATTTCAATTATGTCCAAATATCGCACATGCAACGGTATGGACCAAAAACTTAGTGCGATGATATGGCGCCAGTTTTCCATTTGATGGATAATTTTATTTAAGTTTTTTTTTTTTGGCTTTGGTCTGTTAAATTGAATCTATTTCTGTTACAGTTTTATTTATATTTCTTTAGAAACAACATCAAGCACTAATTTAAAACACTCACACACGTCGCATTCTAAATAGGTGTCAAGTGTATTTATTATTACTGAGTGTGTAGTTAGTTATATTTAAAAATAAATCTAAAATGAAATTTTAATCATGCAACAAAGTTTTATTTAAAAGTATACGATTAGTATAGTAAAATTTATAATGAAATAGGTATTTATCTTTTTAAAAATTGTACAGAAGGCGATGTCGGGATAGTAGTGGACTAACGTCTTAAAGTTCATGTGGTGTCACTGGTAATTTGAATATTGTTTATAATAATCACGTAGTTTTTGTTCGAGATGAATATAATATTAGGTCCCAAATTGGGTAGTAATATCATATATGTAACACTTTATTGAATCATTTAAATGAATGTATGTGGCCGACTATCATCGAAGTTACTCAACAAATCTTCAACTCCACGCGGTCTCACCGGTAACTCGTTCACGGTATATGTCAGTAATGGCGTGTGATCGTGGCTAAAAATATGTTGTTAATGCCGTGTTCGTATACTGTTTGAAAAAACAACTCAATAGTAAACTAGATAGCTGTGTACACCAGTCCATTGAAATATTCAAATATTTAACTGGATAATTGTGATTGATCCTATATTTTCCATTAGCAAATTTCAATTATAGTTATTTAAGTTTACATTTAATATTACATGCATATTTGAAACGGAAAATTAAGATATTACGCCGCCATATGCGCCCTAGTTTTGAGTTGATTATTACATGCACATATAAGAAATGATAAATTAGATAAACTTCAAATACTACAAATGCTTACAGAAAAATAACTTAAATTATACAAAACGTTTAGTTATTATAACATATCAGAAAAAAAAAAAAACTATAAATAAAATTTACCATAAGTGGAAAATATAAGATCGATTATAATAAGCATATTATCAAAACTTATTATAGTTTAACTTTTTTATAGTATAATCGAAGTATCATATGATAGCAATATAATAAATGTAGAATCTAAACTTTTGGAGAAGGATCTCCTTTGTCAGAAATGATCAATACTACGCGAATAGAAATTTGGTGTGGCCTCCACTGTTAGTGCAGGCCACACAATATTTCATTCGCGTACTATGAACAATTTTGATCGGTTCTGACAAAATTGATACTTTTCCAAAGTTTTGATTTTACATAAAAGAATATCGACTGAATTGCTTGAAATATATTTATGTAGATATTTGTAAACAGAATGAAAATAAATATTCCTGCAGAATAGTTCAGTTGTAATCTGAAAATATTTCGTCTCAACCAGTGTATAACAAGTGGTGTCATGACATACAGAAAAAAACAATATTCGAAACTTTACAGAAAACAGTAATAATAATTTGTTTTTGACGTATAACAGACAAACTTACACTGTAATGCTGGGTACATAAATAGCTCACAAACACAACACTACACATCAGTCTAAAATATTTCGTCTCAATCAGTGTATAACAAGTGGTGTCATGACATACAGAAAAAAACAATATTCGAAACTTTACAGTAAACAGAAATAATAATTGGTTTTTGACGTATAACAGACAAACTTACAGTTATGCTGGGTACATAAATAGCTCACAAACACAACACTACATCATCAGTCTAAACAACTACGAATTAAAAGTCTACAGTAAAACTCAGTAAATTAACGGTAAGGTGGGTATATTAAATTACATGCGGAAATAGTTAATTATATATGTAGATGTTTGTTAACATAAAAATTTATAAAATTTGATGTTAATATTTTGGTGATTTTAATAAAATATATTTTGTTTAGTATATAATATGTTTCTAATTTTATATTATATTATATAATATACAATCTAGACTTTTATTATATAAATCATTTGAATTATGATTTCTAATAATTTCTTTTTTAGAAATTATCTCACATACACATATGAAATACTGTTGTTAATAAGTGGGTGGGTAGTAAATTTTGTTTACATTTTGTTGGCAAAGTTGCAATAATTTAACTCGCAATTCAAATTCAATATTATTTTGTATATATACTTTGTCGTTGTTGTTATTAGTTTTGACTAAACCAATTTATGTCTATTTTAAATATATATAATATATGTATAAACTTAAAAAAAAAAATATGTTAGAAATGAATGAATTTCTAAAAATAATTTTAAATGCTTCATAGAATCAAAAATTTGCAAACAGCCAAAAAGAAATTAGTAAATGAGAATAATTTCTATACATTATATATTTTTATTGTTTTAATATATAATACCTGAATATAACGATCACAAAACAATTTTATGGAATGCGATCATGGGCAAAAATATACGTTTTGGTGCGCCCGTTTTATTTATGAAATTGTTAAATATCTCACCATCAAATTAGATACCTTTTCTTTTTGAACAAATTTTCTTCGTCAAAATTAATTTTCAGCATAATGCATGTGTATTAATTATCAATACAATGCTCTGATATGTCTATTAACACAAACATAAAATAAGTTTTGAGTGCGAAACAGGTAAAGGATTACAATGCAGGAATATGTGAACATTTGATTTCAATTTTTCGATGCCATAAAGTTCAGGAAACACACCTTCCGAAAGAAGGTTTCAGAGACGAGACGAACGCGATATGAAAGTGCCCCGAAATTTAATTGTGTAAAATCAACAGAACGCGAGTGCGATAACCGAGCAAGTCGAGTATGTAAAGGGAATACCCAAATATTGGCCATATTGCCGGCGATCTCAACAGACCAATGATCATTAAAATATCTATAAAAAATAGATGGCGCACCCACATTGCGCCTATGATGAATCGTGCTCCATTAGAGGCATTATATATAATGGCAATATTATCTGAACTGAATTATTGCTTACAACGACTCAAGAAACCAAGTCTTCTTGCAGCATTACATACCCATCTATATATTGAGTCACGCTCGCTACCTTGGCTAAATCACCTTAGCTTCTATGATCATCTAAATATAGAGTTTCTCAAATTATGATTTCAAACTAGTTACCGGCCTAATAAATGGTAGACAAATATTATTTATTAAATATTAATGGTTTGACATAGATACGGATAATAATATGGTGTTCATTATTTCCTAATCTTTTAGTTCACACACTCAAAGAATGTAAAAGTAAATGTATACCCATCTATAGAGACATAATATATTATTTCCTATATTTATTAAATTATATTCATTCATATAGACCAATGTTTACAAAATAAAAGAGAACTAAAACACCGTAAAAAAAATTTAGATTACAATCATGTTATCACCAGCATAGCATTTGTTTCTGAATTATATTTTTTAATTGGTCTATCAAATAAATGCTTACGTAAATGAATACCATCGTATTGTTTATATATCATGCAATGTTTCATGATTCTGGTTTTGGTACTTGTGTGTAATATAATCACACAAACATACTTTAACTCTTATAAATTTTTGGTCGGCATCCTAATTAAAATCGACATTGAAAGCAATATTTTTGTCTAAATTATAAATAGATAGCAACATTATCAAAACTTGACCCAATAAAAAGTGTCACTAGAATTGTATGATAATGCCATGTGAAGTTTGGGCAAAGATGCAAAAATAATTATCTTGTGCTTTGAATTGTTTATGTAATTTATTTTATTTTTATATTATTGTATATTTATTATTTAATTCATTTGATAATTTTGTATATTAATTAAAATATAGTATATAAATATACTACATTTATATTTCTTTATTATTTATATATATATATATATATACAGTTAATGACAAGACAAATTTTCGATTTCTTGAGAAGTAACTAGAAATCGGGGTTTTTTTTTTGAAAGTCTCGAAAATCCAAAAAAAAAATTGGAAAAAGTCCAAAATTGAACATATTCGACCAAAACGACCCCAAAAATAAGTTTTTTTTACGATTTAAAACAAAAAACAACAGATTAGACTGAAATTCTTATGGGACCATACTGGCGGTAAATCCTTTTTAATCAAAAAAAATATGATTGTGATTAAGGTCCAGGTGGGTCCTCTTAAATTGATTTAGTAGTAGGTGCTATTTTGTAGTGGGTGATTTGGGCTCACTTGGGCCGTATAAAAGTTTTATTGTAAGTTATAAGAGTAATGCAATTACATACTTATAATCGATATCAGTATTTCTAGACGGTATTACGATGTTAATTTGCCGTTTCAAATATTCATGTAACATTAAATGTAAACTCAAATAACTATCATTGAAATTTAACAACTGAAAAATATAGTATTAATCATATTAATTCTCTTTTACATTTGAATAGTAAAGTGATGCATAAATCCGCAGCTACCTAGTTTGTTGTTGAGTTGTTTTGACAATCACATGACAATAACCCCATCTTCTTACCCTCGATCACTAACATAAACCGTGAAAAAGTTAGCGATGACATCGCGTCGAAGTAAAGATTGGTTGAATAACCAAGATGATAGTCGGTCACTAAATTCGTCATCTCACAGACGCATAGTAACATTTAATTACTCATAGAAGCATTCGTGGTTTTGTTCAGTGTTGTAAAGTATGTGTGGGTCTGCATCAGAATGTCGATGATAATATGTCAAAATGTCTGAATTATTAAAGAATACATTGTAACAACGACGATTTCCAGTATTAATATAGCACTTTTTAACAATTTACGTATTATCCGTGGTTTGATGTACTTTATAGTATTTTAAAATTTAAAGAAAAATTGTATAAATAATCTAAATTTGGTTTCGATTGGAGTGACAGACTATATCATTGAGGTTATTATATGTCAGCAATGGCAAGTTATCGAAAAGATGGTGGTGCTAATTTCGTGTTTGTCGCCTGAGTTTACATTTGATGTTACATGCATATTTGAAACGGAAAATTGTCATCGAAATGTCGTCCTATGTGACTTGATACAAATAAACTATATGTAGGTGACACACTACTCTACCGATATATTGAAATGCTTAATCATTTGATGTATATATGTATATTGTAAATTAACATTGTAATCCAGCCCTAAGTGCCCTTGAGACATAAAGGTTATAATGATGATGAATCATAATCCAATAATAATGAATTTGTGGAACATTTGTCATTTTCAAAAAAGTACTCGAACTCAATTATGCAATCAAGTTTGTGTTTCTCTATACATTTATTGTCTTATTTGTTATTTCTCGTTAGTGTAGTTATACATTATTGATATTTTATTAAAACCTTATACTCATACTGCATAAATTTATATCTACAAAGTATAGTAATATAATCGATGTACATATCATACTTGTAAACCATTTATCGATATGTTCTTATATCGTAATTATTAAATAATATAAAACGGCATACAAATTTTACCATTTGAATGATTAAAATGGAAATGAAAATATATTTTATGATTATTTAATAATAAATGTCTCTCAAGGTTTGGATAATTTTCTTCTGGCATCAGCCAGGTTGTAGTTAAAAATTACAGTTCATATACATATATAAATTATACAGTTCATATACATATATAAATTAGAAATAATAATATTAATTTGAATATATGCAAAAAAATACGACAATTTTAATAAAAACTAAGCGAAATTTTGTATCATTCTATTTTCAATATTTTTCTTTTCTTTTTAAATTGTTGAAATAAAACGGATGCGTGAAATGAAATTCAAGTTATTTTTATAATATACGAGAAAGAAATAACTTTCTTGATAAATTGCATATTTCTAGTAAATTTTCAAATAAAATAAAAATTATGTTATACTCATAATATAGATAGATTATCCTTCAGTTCCAGATATACTCTAATAATAAAACATTTTATGGTTCCTTAGTTTAAACAACGGAAAAAAAATATAACTGACTATATTTATTTGCAACAGCTCGTCGAACTGTTATTTGATATTTGTGTATCATGGCGTTTAATTCTGCATTTTATTTCTATTTATGTAGAACACATTTAAATTGAAAATGTAATTTAATATACATGAGATTTATGTAGTAATGCATCTACTTATGGTTATATTAAATTGCAAATTCCTCATCTATTCAGCGATCGGTACAATGAATGATTTAAATTAATTCATCTATACAATGGTTCATATATACGATACGAATATATATACTATATTGATATTAAGATACATTTTCTTAAAATAATTTTAGGTCAGAC
>JANSTX010028876.1:15376-38247 GCA_027564355.1 Penthetria funebris | reverse complement strand
TGGTGGTGGTGTTTCTGCTGGTGGTGGTCTTGCTGCTGGTGGTGGTGTTGCTGGCGGTGATAGAAATAGTGGTGGTGATTGTGGTGGTGGTAATAATTGTACTTGCTGTTCAATATCTGGTGGTGGTAATGATTCTGGTGACGATGGCATTGAAATTGATTCCGGTAGTGGTGATGCAGTTCGTAATTTTATTGCTTCTTGTGCACATGATGTTGATACAGTTGGTTGTTCTATTTGTGATTGTTGTGACGACTTCGCCGATTCTTGTACGATTATTGTTTTTCGAATTTTTTTACATTTCTTCAGTACTGGTTCTATTGTTGATTCGGCTGTAATAGTCGATTGTTTTTCATTGGTTATATTTTCTAAACTTTTTTCAATAGCTAATAAACGTTTATTTTTTGGAACCATATTTTGATAATCCACATTTTTACACTCTTGTTCATTTTTAATTGGTTCAGTCTTAAACATATTTTCTATTTCTGAGTATGGCTAAAAAAAATAAATAAAAAAAAAAACCAGTTTTTTGTATTAATATAATAATGATGATGATTAAATTCAATTTATATCTTGTAGCACATTCAAATTTTTACTCCAATTTTGTACATATACATATAATATTTTCATTATAATCAAAGTTATAGTTTGACTAAACACGTTTCATAAATCCTAAGTCCATCAAGTCTAGAAATTAAATAAAATTTGTGTCGATTCAAGTGAGTGTAGACAAACAGCATCATAAACACACAAAATAAAAAGAAGAATAAACGAACAGAAGAATAGTATTGTTTAAATTACAATTACTCTGTGTGTCAATATCTTCATGAAGTTATGTCACAACACAAGAAGAAGTTCAGATTATTAATAAATGAACTAAGAATGTGATAAGTGTGAATATAATAAAGTTCCGGTCAATCAACTTTAATATAAGATAATTAGAAGGGCATTACTCTGAGACAGAAAAAAAAACAACTTTCATTAACTTTTTCTGTTTGTCGGAACATATGGAATCAGTTCAATTTTTGCCATATAAAATCTACGATGTTAATCTACTTTTTAGACAAAATTTCAAAAAAAAAAAAAAAAACAATTCTGAGTTGTGTATGTTAAGATGATGAAATGTCATTAAATCAATTTCAAACTCCACTTCACAATCACACATTTAATAAAACTACAAAAAAAAAATAAAAACAAAAAGATCACTTACGGTACATTTCTTTCTTTTTGATCTTTTTGGCACTTTTGCAAATTCACTTTCATAAGCAAAATCACCATCGGTCAATGCAAGTGCACTTTTACTTAATTTTTTCGATTTTATCGCTTTTAAATGTTCTCTAAAAGAAAATTTGTAATTTATTAAAAAATTATAATTTTTTATTTTTTTATTTTTACTTACTTTCTTTGTTTTATTCGCTTCGGTTTATCAACTAACCATTTCTTTTCTTTTTCTTCCATTTCCCTTTCCTCATTGGCCAATTCTATTTTTAATTCATCAAGATTAAATGTTTTCGGATGTAATAATGCCTTATTAATTAATGCTGCATTCTGTTTTTCTTCCTTTTTAAACTTAAATAGAAATTAAAAATTTAGAAAATATTATTTTCAATATAAACTACACAAGAAATTATTCCAAAATGCAATAGTAAAGCATTTAGCAATAATTATTTACGTATGAAAATAATTTTGTTCCATTTACAGGCTGATCATCAAACCTATTAAGGGATATTTTAAACACGAAAAAAATTGAAACAATATCAGTGGTGACTTTATGATGTCCTATGTCTTCGCGTAGAGTAAATGTCGGTGGCGGATGTTTGTTCGTCTTCAGAGATGGCCAACAATTTTATCTACTTATAAATACCAAATAATTTACATATATGGGGTTCGTTTATGGAAATTGTTTATGCTAATGTAGATGAGGATACAGTACTGTTTTTAAAATTTATATCAAGAATTTGACTTAATAAAGAATACGCGACTGTAGAATATATAAATATTTATCTTACGTTTATCGGTATATTTTAAGTGGCTGGCAAAAAAAATTCCAAATCCAAATTTATTCTTATTATGAGAAACGAATTTATGACGAATGGAGTGGACGTAAAATTTTTAAATTAAAGAATTAACAAGTTTTGACATGACAGAGATTTGAAAAAAATATTCAAGGATTGCAGCGGTGTAGTGTATAATACGACTCCAGTATAGCATTTACAAATGGGTGTCCAAAGAAATGAATGATTGGCGAAACGAATACATTGATCAGATGCTAAATGAAGAACTATTTGGGATCAGTTAGTTATCATGACATGCGGTGAAATCGATTTGATATATAAAATCGAATAAAATTTTTGGTTGAATCAAGTGGAGATGGATATTTGCAGTTTTGTATCTTATCAATGGTTACATAAAAGTACAAGTAAAATAAAGTTACAGACCGGCATTGACTTAAAATGTTGTGACTTTTATAATGAACTAATTATAGAAAGTACATTCAACTGATATGAAAATATCTATAGATGATTAACCGGAATTGCATTGTTTAAAAGTAGTACACGCCATTATCGATACATATTTACCCTGTAACTTAAAGAACCTGTAGTATGTCACCAATCAGTGTGAATTTAAATATAATTTTTTTATGATATAACAACAACTCACCTTAATTTTTAAATCCCTTCTACTTCTATGTGGAAATAATGATAACATTAATGAAAAATCAGTACCAAGAATGTGTAAACATCGATAAAATTTTATCGTTTCATCTGCTAACCATTCTTTACTTCTTTTCTGTCGTTTATAGAATCCACAATCTGTAATACACAAAGTTATGATAATTTACAGATTATCTCAAATAAAAAAAAAAAGAAATAAAATTACATACTTCCACTAAACTCATCATCATAAATAATTTCTGAATTTGAAAGTGTTTTACGTGCTTCTTTATCACCAGTTGTTTCAATAACTAAACTTTTCTCATCCAATATTATTTCACCATTTGGACCCAATTTTAATTGTGGTACTGGCATTACAGTTTCAACCTTTTTTAGTTATCAAATAAATAAGTGAAATATAAGTTTATCAATTTAACAAAAAACAATTACTTCAGTTTTTATGGTTGACGTTTCAATTTTTATTGACTTTATTGATGATTTTATTGAATTAATTGACGATGTATTACTGGTCACACTTAATCGTCGTTCTCTACTACCATCACCATTTATTAATTTTAAAGCAGGATTTTTCATTGGATTCGATGATGGATTATAATAAATCATATCAAACATTTTTAAATCCGTTTTATCTGGTATTTTATTAATAAAACGTGTTTGGAATTCTTTTTTTGCATTGGATAAACGTTGAAATTCCTCAGAACGTACGGTTCGTTTTGGTTTAGCACTGCAAATATGAAATTTTTATTAGCAATGTCTTATTTTTTGTGAAAAACGATTTTAAATACTTACTTTAAGTCTTTTGTTGTTGAATTTATTTCAGAAATATTTGAACATATCGATTCTGTACGTATTCTGCTAATGTTATTATTATTATTATTATTATTATTATTATTATTATTAATAATAATAATATTATTATTATAGTTAACATTATTTGATAAATTTTTTCCAGTATTTAAATTAGTATTATTTGAATTTGTATTATAATTACTATAATTTGAACTTGTACTAAGATGTCTTTGACGTCTAGGTTCTTCATCAGAATCATTAGTGGGACCCTAAAAATAAAATAAATTCATCAAATTAATAATTATAGAAATAATAGTATAACTGTAAACTGATAGTATTAGTTAGGATCGAAACAATAATAAAGAAACCTCCCGTGTGTTAAGAAAACTGTCCGGAAATTACTAATACAAAACAGAACGTTTAATTCAGTACAATCATGATATATGAGCCGTGACAAATGGACAGATAGATAGATTACTTTAACAAACTGTTTAATGGGGGCACATAGTTCAGGATGCTGAATATTTCATTTTAAAGATGTCCACCCACACGAAGAACTACATACTCTGTTACAATCCATCGAAAAGCATGCTGTTCGTATATTTTAAACAGGCGTTTAACTTTCTTTAACATGTTATAATGTAAACAATTCTTACAAAACTATGTAATAATACCGTGTAAATTGATGAACATGAACAATTATTACTTACAGCACAGAATATTGCAATTGTGCCGAACGTTTTTTTTTTTTGCCACTCCTGTGCCTATACTCATCTTAAATTGGATGTTGAAAAGGTGGACAATGGATGTAATCAATCGACTTGAAGAGGTCGACTTTGTCGGCGATGCTTGTTGATATAAACAGAGACGGGCATACGTCTGAATCGAGAGCGTAATACACAAATAAGTTGGATTATGCAAACAGAAGGTGCAGCAAAAGCGAGAATTTGATAACTAACAAATATCCATCTTGTTACAAATGTTTGATGCATATTTAGAACATTTTGATCAAATATAATATTAAATTAAGATTTATGGAAATTGTTGGATATTGAGACGATATGGACAGGATTATCAAACGAAGAAAATCGAAATTGAATTACATACCTGAATACTATTTCTACGAAAACCAAAACATGGTGTCGGTCGAATACGTTGACGTATTTTTGATGCAATTAACGATTTACAATCTTCAGTTGATATTATATTATCTTTTGCATTCGATGACGGTGATGGTGATGATGATGATGATGATGGAGTTGGTGATGGTGACATACTTTTCATAATATCATTTGCAGGACTTGTTATTTTATCGACATCAGTAAAACGATTTGATTGTGTATTATGTTGTAAAGATGGTGACATAAATGGTGATTTAAAGAAATTATCATTTAATTGTTGTGTTGATGATAGTGGTGATGGTGGTGATGGCGATAGTGGTGATGTTGGTATTGTAACCGTTTTACTACTATTATTTTCATTTTGTTCTGATTTAATACAAATTGTTATATTTGATGCAGACATTTTATTTGTATTAATATTTTCTTTAACAACATTTTCATTAGGTATTTGTTGTATTATAACAGTATCGTTTGTTGTTACTGTATTACTATTGTTTATATCATCAATTGTAATTTCTTTTGATATTGTAGCATTCGTCTTTTGTATTACATTACATTGATGAGTATTTTCTGATGAATTCCTAGTATATTGATTTGTGTCTACTTGTTTTGAAATTGATTTACATTCCTTGTCATCAGAATTTTCAATTTTTAAACTAGATTTATCACATATAACTTTATTTGTTGCATCATCAGCTACTGCAACAATATCATCAGTATTAGTTCTACTAGAACTAATATTTACTTTTGATGATTCTTCATTTTCGGATTTAATTTTAATATTTGATATTGATGGATTTTCATTTGGATTTTTTATTGATGTTGATGCATTCTTTTGTGCAGTAACACATCCACGTCTCGACGTTAAGATAGCAGTTGGTTTAAATCTTGGACGTCTAAATGCCATTTTAAAAATTTATTTGCAATTTTGATTTATGGATAGTCTAAAAGAAAAACATAAATACAAATGAAAAATATGGAATAATAGATAGTATAATAGGTTCGTTGGACTCAAAACTCGTATGTGAGATGCATTTAACTCATATTGAAAATGATTCACAAAAGACCCCAAAATTCCCAACCCTAACTATTTAACCGAAGTCTATTATAAGAATTGAAGGACGAATTAACTATAGAATAAAATAACAAATAAAGCTTTATTTATTTCTGTGAGAAAAAGTTGCGATGAGGATGTAACACACTCTACATTATGTGTTTAGAATGTTGACATCATACCACGATCAATACTATTTTAATGTATGCACTGTGATCAGAAACCTGCTTATCCACTTTGACGATCTGATTCAAAAACTAAACTGAATTTCTACTGAAATGTGGAAACCGAACAAATAATATATTTATGAATCGAGTGTAATTTTGTTAGTAATTTAAGTTACAATTTTTTTTTGTTGGAAACGGCAAATTAAAATCATATTCGATTAGGTCGTCTATCCAATCCTGTAGTGTTAAGTGATTTTAAACGATATTGCAATATAATAGAAATGATTTTACTTGCAGCAAATTGGGAAAATAGCAACAAAATAAAAAAAAGATTATTTCAGGTGTTGTTAAGTTAGAAATATGTACAAAATATAGACAGCGTTTATTTTTCGTGTTCCTATTCCTACAACAATGAAAAAATAAATTACTTTCATAAATTTTTTCTTTAAGACTTAATAGACATTTTACTCACGTTGCTCACATTCGGGGTAATGTAAAAATTAACAAAAATTTATATTTTCTAATTAATTAATTCATTGATAATTCAATTATTTTATTATTTGACAATACTTCAAGTGTTGTCAGCAGAGTTTTTTTAATCATTCTTTTGCTACGTATTTATATACTTGATAATGCTACATTTTTTATATATGTATATATCCAACAAAAAATTGTTTGTAATGAAAACTCTATAATTGTTCTATAACTTTCAACTGCATGACATTAAATTAGTATAAATTTAAACTGTATTTAATGAATAAACGAAAGTTTCTGTTTCGAACTTCTTACTAAATTTAACAAAACATTCCAAAATGTGTAAGTTTTGACATTTTACTACCTTTCCAATATACACTTATGTTTCAAGAATGAAATGAAAACGTACTAGAATCACAATGGACACATAAAATTATGCCTATTCGAAATGATTCGCCATACTTAATAGCGATATTTTTAAATATGTTAATTATTTTGGCGCGTTATTTGAAAATTAATTCTATATTTAAACTAACCAAAAATAATTTAATCTGTTTTAATAATTATTTACGTAAATGGCAGAAATGTATATACTCTTGTTTTCAATTTTATATTGTTTTATTTAAGTGAAACGGGTTGTTATGTAAATGAATCAAAATCACAGAAATCTGATTAAAAAGTGAAACCAATTAATCTGAAACATTTGCAAGATTAAGGTTAGTGTTTTAGTCATCAAAAACATAATAACGAAACATTGAGTATTGGTTATTATTTTTTTAAAATGTACAATCGACTTATCCGAAATCAATCAAAACAACTGTGTTTTTAAATTGCACAATTTAATTTTACATTAAACTGTACATTTTTATTTTGGGCAATAATTAATTTTTCATTTTCTTTGTCAAATGTTAAGATTTAATTGAATTGAATACCATCAACTGTGCCATCGATGCGGTGTTCGTAACACTTTACAGTTGTAAAATTAAGTTCGGACGCAGTGCAATTGTTGTCAACTTTTCATTATGTGTTATAGTTAAACGGTACAGGCTTAATATTTACAAAAATTAATAAAAAAAAAACTTTAATTTTAGGCCCCACTTATTTTCGTCAAACATATTCTTTTTCCTCTATCTTGATGCCATTCCTTAGGATGTACCTTTTTTCGATGTGAATGCATATTTGCTCCTGATTTAAATTTTTTCGAACAATACGGACATGTATAAAGATTTTCACCAGTATGTGATGCCATATGTTCCTGTAAAAAAAAAAAAAAAGTAATAAAAAATATACAATTATTATAAAACTAAAATAATATCTCTAAATCTCTATTCATACTTTCAATCCGATTGGTTTCTTAAATGATTTACTACACATTGTACATTGATAAATACGTTCACTATGCACATATCTTATATGACTGCCTAATGCTTGTTTATTTGGTGTTAATTTACCACAAATTAAACATTTATGTGTTGTACTACTGTGACGATATAAATGTGATCTTAAACTATGTTCATGTTTTAACCTGTGCATAGGTAGAGGGGAAAAATCAAAATTTGCATTTGACAATGTAAATAATGAAAATAAATTACCAAGCACCACAAATATTACATTGAAGTTTTGGTCGATCCTCATTAAAATGATCCAAACGATGAGATTCTAAAACTTGTTTACTTTTAAACACTTTTGCACAAATATCACAAATTTGTTGAAATGCATGTTGATGTACACCTCTAATGTGTGATTTTAAAATACATTTCGATATAAAGCTGAAATAAAAATTAAAATATAATAATTACAATAAGAGCTGTAATCATTCGCTAAATTCAGAGCCACAATCAACATCATCTAATTCATTTAATGTCAATATTTATGTACATCAGGGTTCTGCTTTCAATACATTAATAATTATCAAAATCGATGATGATGTTTAACATGTGTCTGGGATTTTATGCGATCGAAAAATACCACAAAAAAAAAAAGAAAGAAATATGAAACTGTTGTATGATCAGCAATAACTTACAAATGTTGAACTATTAAAAGGGACCATATGTTAGAAATTACATACAACGGAAATGCGAATATTGAGATGTTGTTCCGGAGTAATATTGGAGGATTGATAGAATTTAAAAACAGCAATTTTGGATGCAATTTAAAAATTCCACCTTTTACCAAATAGAATCACTTAAAGTAGATTAAGATTGTACAGTCACGTTAAGCGTAAACAACGAAAAATTGATTTTAATTCTTTTGGAAATGACGTGAGAAAATGTGACCACAATCTACTTGCGGTAATCAGTTATTTTAATAAAAAAAAAAGAATAAACCGGATTAAATGGAGAGAGTGACGAAATGTAAAACAGAAACTCGTGTAGAAATAGATTGAGAAGTACGAGAGTTGATTGTGAATAAGGAATACGATAAGGAAGAAGAAAAAGAAGACAAAGATAATTGCCAATAACTTAAAAACTTACCATTTCCCACAATCATCACATACAAATGTTTTATCCTCATTGGAACAATGTCGAAAACGTTTATGTTGTGACAATTTAAATTTTCTTGAAAATGTTTTCGGACAAATTGTACATTTAAATGGTCGTAATGATTCTGGTGTATGATTTTCTAAATGATTTTTTAATGCAAATTTATCACCATAATTTTTATCACATAAATCGCATCTAAAAATAGAATATGTAATTTGTATAATTAATATATTACTAAAAAAACAAATTAAAACTACACATTTACTTATATGCATCTGGATTTAAATGACGTTTTATATGATCTAAAATACGGCCACGACGAAAAAATTTTCGTTTACAACATGTTATGTAACCGGCAACACCATGCATTAGACGATAATGACTTTTTGCAATCGAATATGTATCAAATTTATTGCTACACAAATCACAATCCATTTTAAAGTATTCCCTAATTTGGGCATCTTGTTCGTCTACACCATACGTTTCAATTTGTCGAGAAGTTGTTGCCAAAACATCTTTTATTTTACTAATTTGCTGATCATTATTAATATTTAATTGTATTATATCTTCATTTTGTTTGTCCTGATTATTTATTTCTAAAAATATTTAAAAAAAAAAAAAGTAAATTTCTTTTCTAAATGTTTTGTTAAATGAATTATGAAAATACCAATTTGTTCTACATTTTGAATTTCTATGATATTTTTATCAATTTTTTGTCCTACTGTTGGAATTTCAATGCAACTTTTACTCTGTTTTATTGTACTATTTTTTAAACATATTATTTTATTAGAATCATTTCCTTTTGTATTGCTTATTGATCGTGTTATTCTTTTATCAACATTTATTGGTTTATCTGTTGCTAAAACGATAAATAATTTTTTTATTGTAAAAAGTGGTAAATATAAATTTTAAATAAATATCTGATTTGATATGAGAATTGTCTTGCTCGTAACGAAAAGAATAAGAACAAGGTGATAACAGCACTAAAATTCAGATGCTATTAACACATATACACTTGTAAAACAGAAGTGGCTGTTTATGTTTTAAAATATACCTGTAAGGGTTATTTATAAAATATGCCTGTAAGGGTTATTTAAAAAAAATCAAAAATAATTTAATCATACCACTTTGTATGTTTAATGGATTCAATGCAATTTGTATTTCATTTTTGTTATGTAACTTTTCGGTTTGTTGTTCCACCTCAACACTTCTTTCATTAACAGTTTTTTCCTCTTCGAGATTATTAACATTTCCTGGTTTTATTGCAATTATTAGTTCTTTTTCAATGTTGTTGGAATAAAAATGTAAATATGCATTGTATACAAGTTCAACACTGTTATAGAATTTATGGAATGTTTCTGTTTGATACCAACACTTTGTACATATTACTTTTGATAATTTATCTGTTTCAGATATCTAAAATTTGAAAATTCAATAAAAATAAGTTTAATTATTTGTGATTTTCAATTGTTATGTATTTATTTATGTTTTTGATTTGTTAAATGAGTCTTCAATTAAATTACCTCAAACCAAAAATGTTTTGTTATTATTGAAGCTATATTTAAATTATTATCATTATCAAAAATATCCAATACATTATCATTTATTTTAAGACACAATCTACATATTTTATGAATATCCATTTATTAATAACAAGAATATTGTATTTATTTATTTATTTACCAGACAAAAAACAATAAACAAATGTAATTTTTAAATGTACTGTCAAAAAAATATGAGATCGTTCAATTAATCATAAACAATTCATAGTGGTATTCTAATACTTTACATATTAAAATTTATTATATTAATTTTTATTTGTAATTATTATTTTTTCATTAACGACCAAGGCCAGTTTGATAGTCTTTATCTTTCGATAATTTTCAATCTCTGGTTAAGTCACAAAGTGATAAATTTATAATTTATAATTCTTTTTTGTAAATTTTGTCTACAGTGAGGCTTGAACTCCGGTCTACGGCCGTACTAGTCTAGTGCTTTAACCGCTGCGCTACCACGACGGGATTTTATTTGTTAAGAATTTTATTAATTGAATTTCTTCAGCAAGATTATAAAAAACCCAAAAGTCATAACCAAAAAATTGATTTATCCAATAAACAAACCCTTCCAAATTATTAGTTTTTGAACGCATATATAATTACAAAAAAAAAAACAAAATTTTTTAGGCTAACGTCAAATATTTATATTTTCATTAAATTTTTGTGTTTGTGATTTGTGTTTTGTGTACAAAAAAAAATATTAAGTTAATTTGTAATTTGTGTAATTATTTTTATGTTGACAATATAATTGGTTAAAATAAAAAAAATGAATAAAACTATTTGTAGATTATGTTTAAATGTTGATGACAATTTACTAGATGTATTTAGTGAACAAGGGAAATCCTTAAATATTGAACATATCATTAGAAAACATCTTTGGTTTGAGGTCAGTTACACTACGACCACCCACATAATATACTAGCATAATGCTAATATACTACGTGGGCGATCGACGATTATTATATATTGAATAAAGAGGATACATCCCCGTGTATGATCCCTATTTCATTGTAGTCTTTACATTAAAAAAAAAACAAATTAAATCTTTAGCCATCTAATTTATTGAAATATGGAATATGGACCAATATAACTTAGACATTATTTCGCATCTGTAATGAATTATAGTGGATGCTATTGCATCCAGGTTATACAACCTATCTGTATTCCTTAAAAACCGAAACAAGGAATTCGGTAACACAATGCGCCAATCCCTACCATGTGGTTAAAAATAAGATGCCCATATAGCGTCGTTTATGTACAATTATACTGAATTTTACAAAATTTGGAATTGAATCGATTATATATTTTCTAGATGAAAATTCTTAGTTTTGGTGATTTATAATGAAATTTTATAGTAGACATGAGAAACGACAAACTAGTATCGATAATCTAAGATGGAGTAGAAGTAAAAGTGACGACGACAAAATACAAGTAAAATCGGTCATTTTGCTTAGGGTCCTCTCCCGTTTTTATTTAAATTAGCTTCATATTGTGACCAATATTTGCGTTTATCCCACAGTCAGTGTTTCCCAATTTCTGTAACCAATTGATTATACTCTGTTCTGGTGTTATTTGTATTTTATGGTACTTCTTTTCTATATTGAATTCCATGTGTCATTTTACTGATCCATTTTTTTCATATCATATGTTAATTAATGAAACGAAGAACAACTTCATCAGATCCTCGTAATTCAATTATCAAATGCTTTCGAATTTTGACGTTAAATTATCTAGATGACTTATATCAACGAGTACTTTAGTCAATATCAACATCAATATGTTTTGTAGTCATGCAAATGCAGATGTGCCTTTGTATATTTGTCAATAGTTTAATATGAATTTGCCCAAATAGTGATCAGTGTAAGCATCTGTACCTTTGAACCTGCTTCCATGCAACAGCGAAATTTCTCCACTTATTGATAATTGTTATATGGTATATTTAGTTATATAAGCGACCGTCATATTATAAATACCATGCACACCTGTTACAAAATTTCCAATTAATATTACACGAGTAAACAGGCCCATAGCAATTTAGATTGGTGGCATTGATGTTATTATCTAAATTGGTGGCCAACCGCACTCTAGCACTTACTATTTTTAAAAAATTGAATTCGATCAGACATATACACTGTTGTGTTCAATAGAAAAGGTCACAAGACATACGCTTGACTTTGAATCCGCAGGGTAATAGAAGATCAGGTCAGCCAAAAAATAATTTGACTGAAAACGGTTGTTAATGAAAGTAGAATGAAGCAAAGATACTGGCTAGAAATCGTTTGCAATAACTATTGACTCTGTTCCCTTGCATTATTCTTATAACATTTTTTCCCGAACACTTCATTTCCTTAATTTACCTATCAATAATTCCATAGAACTTTTGTATTCCATTGCATTTACAATTTTTGTTTTTCTTCTCACATTTTAGATAAAACCTTGCGATGGACAATCGAAATTAATTTGTAACCAATGTCTTGAACATATATCCAATTTTTATGATTACTATGAACGCATTGAAATGGCTCATGCAACATTTTCAAAATGTTTACAGTCGTTTGATGAACAACCATCATTAAATAGTTATAAATTATCATCTAATCAAAATGATTATAAATCAATAAAACAAGAAATAAATATTGAAGAAATTTATTTGGAAGATACTGGTGATTTTTTTCGTGATTCAGTAGAAGATGAACAAAATAAACCAAATGAATTCTACACTGAACAGACGATTGAACCAACGATGGAACAAGAAGACATTGAAAATAAATGTAACAACTTATGAAATATACAACAAAAAAAATGAAATCTTAATTTTTTATTTTAATATTCAAAAAGTCACAGAAAACTATGCCGACAATATAAAAATTGAATTAAATGTTGAAAAAACTAAGAGTAAATCGAAAAGGACGAATTTTGCAGCGATTGCCACTAGAAAGGAAACGATACAAAATGAGGATGAATTAATACGAAAATACTTTGATATGACTTGTAGTTTATGCGATACAAAATTTTTAGTATTTGTTGAAGCACAAAAACATTATCGAAAAGTGCATAACCAACTTGGCTATTTAACTTGTTGTGGGAAAAAATTCTTTAAACGTTCATCCATTCATACTCATATTATAAGACATATTAGTCCATTGATATTTAAGTATAATTGAACAAATAAATTTCTGGAATTTATAATTTAAATTATAAAGTAATTTTTTAAAAAAACATTCGTAGATGTTCAACATGCGATAAAACTTATCCAGATAAAATTCGTTTACTCAATCATATGGAAATGCATTTACCAATTGATGACAAACCATTTTCTTGTGATATTTGCCCAAAACGTTATTCAAAACAACGTCAATTGGAACACCATAAACGATTTAAACATATTAATGAAGATGATAAAAAATTTTGCTGTGATATATGTGAAAAAAAGTAATTTCATTCTATATTTTTTTATATTATTTAAATAATTATTTGTTTAGTCCAATACAAAAGTATTGAATAATGTTTGTCTGATTGTTCTGAATTGGCTGAACAGGTAAAGAGATGGACGCAATATGAAAAGGCGGACGTGACATGAAATTTCACAGGCCATTGTCAAGAGGTCTTAAATTTTAATTGTGTAACCAGATTTAAAATCAACAGAAACCCAGTACGACAATTCATCATGTAGAGTGTTTATTGGGGGGAAACTCAAAAATATATTAGCATTATATTTACGATCTCAGCAGCGCAATCACCATTGAAATATCTATAGTAAGCATATGTAGCACCACACATATTAGGCATATACTGAATCGATTGACATATTCATCAACTATAACTCAAATTGTGCGTCTATGTGCTCCATTAGAGATGCCTTATATATGTTTTATAACTGATGGAAATATTTTCTGCGTAAAAATATTTTTTACAGCGACGTTCTGATAAACAGAGTCTTCTCGCACAACAGTTTGTGTTTTTTGTGTGATAGCCAGCCACCATAGTTACGTCTTACGTACATCGAAACAAAAATTTAAATTTTCATGGCTGTCTCTTTATTTTACGTCTAATGCACACCTTCTACTCCTTAGTCTATGTCTTCCATTAGTAAAAAAGTTTTTCATGTGTTAAAAACCATAATTATTGTTTTATTTATTTTACAGATTTGTATATAAATCGTTACTAAGTTCTCATATACTAAAAGTTCATGAATTTGCTTATTCATGTATATGTGAAATTTGTGCAAAAATTTTCAAAAGTAAATCAGGATACGAACAACATTGTTTAGTTCAACATGCTAAAAAAGAACAGCCAAAAATTCAATGTACTATTTGTGGTGTTTGGTAAATAAATTCTTTAAATTTGAACAATTTACAAATTATTGTAATGTAATCTAATGCTTTTTATCAGGTTAAAACATGAAGCAGTATATAAAACACACATAGCAAGGTATACAATTTTAGCTGTTTAAAAACAGTCGATTCTGAGATTTTAAAATTTTATGTTTCTTTTTTTTTTCTTTCCGTAGACATAATGAAACAGGTCAATCCTGTCAATATTGTGGTAAAGTTTCAATAAATAGAAAAGCATTGCTATCGCATATTCGCCGTTCACATACAAGTATTAAATCATATCCATGCAGTGTATGTGATAAGGTATTTAAACGAAAACAGAATTTACAGGTATGTCATATTTGTAGTTGCAATTTGATTATTGAAATAAAGTGATTTCGCACTAGAAGGTAAATATGGGTAAAGTAACATCTATGTTGCTACACTCTTCACCCTCTTAGCCACATACATCAAAAGAACATTTCTTCTATATTAACCACATGAATTTAATTTACGACTATATAATTTTATGCCCTTATGCATTTTAAATCAAGTTTTATTACTGATTTACAACAATATATGAATGTATATTTTATAAATGAAAACATTAAATTATTTAATTCGCCAATCTTTGCTTGCCATTGTGTATTATATGTCGAATTATAGCAACACCAATTTTATATTCTTATTTAAAATTTTGTTTTTTTTTTTTATATTTAAAGGAGCACATGTCTCAACATACTGGTGGAAAACTATATGAATGTTCATATTGTGATAAAACATTTAATAGCAGTGCCAACATGTATGTGCATAGAAAACGAGCACATCCAATTGAATATGCAGAAATAAAAGGAATGCGATCAAAATTAACATATCTTATGTAATAGTTTTTTTATATTTAATGAAATTTTGATCATATATATAATACTTTCATCTAAATATGTGATTTATTTAAAAAATTAAAATAAAAGGAAATTCATCCAGTAATACATAATAAAAGTGATAATTATAATAATATAAATAAGAACATATTTATTTTACAGTAATTCCAATACTATATATCATTCCCAATAATACAGCATATCCTGAAGTTCATCATTGCCTACATTATTTTCTTTCTAAATTTTCTCAATCTAAAAAATTTGGTTAATCATCAACTCTCAAAAGTTCTTCTAAAATTCATTATCTTTTGTTCTTCTAAACTTCATTATATGCAAAGAGTTCATAATCTGCTCAAGTTTTTCGTATTTTAAAGTTTTTTTATTTCCTTTATTACACCGATTTCTTAAGTCATCTTATAGGGTTCACCGACTCCCAAATTTCATTACCTGCTGAAATTCATCAACTACTAAAGTTCATCATCGCCTAAAATGTTGTTATTTCTTATTGTTCAACGTGTGCTATTGTCTTACAGTTCACCTATTATAGTTCATCATATCCTATAGAGTTGGTTGACTAAAGTTCATCTAAAAACTTTATCATCTCAATAGTTTCATTATCTTCTAAAATTATTCATCTCATAAACTTCTCTGAAATTTCAGTAACTTCGAAACTTTATCATCTCCCAAAAATTCACCAGCTCCTAATGTATATTGACTTCTAAATTTAAAAGCATGTTGCACTCCGGACAATGTTAGTGTCTTTCGCCTAGTAAACTTTTCTTGACGGGCATTTAAGTTGCTAGTATTGTATTATCATTGCAAAGAGGTCTATGTGGATCTGAAATGATTCACGCATAGATCGCTTTTTTAGATATACGAGTACATAATAACTGGCAAGGTTAATCATAATTTATACATAATTATGATTAACATTACCAGTTATTATATGCTATAAACTGATTTAAGAGTATTTATAAGAGGGATAGATAGAAACATGTAATAATTAATGATTTATATATAAAAATACTTATAGTTTCGCTTTAATGTTTGAGGTTTACTTAAATATTTCATATAAAATTCATATAATGATAATACATATTGATTGATGCTGCAAAATATGACAACAGTCACATCAAGCAGATTGTTGTGGTAACATCAGACAATAAACAATTTAGTTTTGAATTTGTACAAGTCACAAGTTTATTTTATGTGAAATTATGTTTTATAGTGTAACCATAATTAATCAATAATGTAAGTTCTAGTTTAAGTTATGCAGGTAGTAGTTTAATAATTGTACGTATACTTGAAATGAAAATTTGTGAAATTTATATAATTACATTCAATTACAATCTAATACAATAGTTTTAATTAATTTAATAAAACCTAAAGTATTACATACAATATTTATATGATTTAGTTTTGTATTAAAAATGTGGTGTGAAATAGTAGAGATCAAAAAATTGACATCAAACAGCGTTGCAATGATGAAGCATAAAATGCTGGTCGACAGCATCTCAAAAGTATAGAATAAGCAATAACTTACGAAGAAGCAGAAGAAGAAACAATTTATTTGAAAGGATAGTAACCTACGATGGATATCTACATTTTTTTTTTCAAAGTGCTTTACAGTTTTCTAGAGTTATTATAGTTTGCACATTGCGACTAGAAACTAAACATTTCCGAATATTATGGTTTGCAGTCCCTCTCAGCAATTCCACACGGATTCAATTCTTTTTTCTTTTATTTAAAAGTTAGTTCAGTTGATTGAAACACAATACAAATACAGTTTTCTTCTTATTATTTAGCATGTGGGATAATATGTAGGACGAAGGTGTTCTCAATCTCTTTCTATTCATATTGAAGTCATTCAATAAATAACTACTAAGAGGAGTAGAATTTTGGTAAATTTTGGAATATTTAAATAATTGAAAAATCAACTATCCAATAAAATTTATCATCTCCTAAAGTTCATCATCTAATATTTATTTCTAATCTCAAATCTAACAAAATTTATCAAATTTTTAGGTACTAAAAATTTCGCATTTTTACACCCTTTAAAGTTGACCATCTTCTAAAGATCATTATGTTCTTATGTTATTCAGTGTCTCCTAAATTTCATCAATCCTCATCAATTTCATTATCTTCTAAAGTTCATCATCTAAATAAGATGAAACACTCGTATGTGCTTTTTGAATAAAATTACTCGTAAAACCTTGTTTAATATTTTAATTATGGTATGAATGAAGATGATATGAAAGATGCCTATTTTATTTATCTTAATTTTTATATCTTTCAGAATGGTTGTCTCTTTTACAATTAATGGTAAACCATACTCAGGTAAATAATTTTTTAAACACTAATATTATTAGCTATTATATATACTTTGAATTCGTCCTAAATAATTCCTTAGAGGACAAATCCATTATACAAATTTGGAAGTGACAATAAAGTGGGAATTATGCGGTCATTCAGCATAAATGAAGAATTTACCAAGATCATGGACTATCTATATATATAACATATATATACATATACATTGCTGACAGAAGTTCAACATGAACTGTTTGATGTGAGATCTTGGTGAATGTCATGTGGAAGATCTTTCTTATTTTATTTTCAATTTTTAATTTTACGAAGCGTTGCATATAACATTAGTTGTTGATTTGCAGTCGCCGAATCGAAAATAGTTTTCTAAAAAATATTAATTAGATCCTAGATTCTTGTCTCTAATATTTTCAACTTCCATTCTTCGTTCTTCAATTTAGCTTTTATTTTACTGTAGGCGGTCAGATGACGCAAAGTTAGTAAACCAACTTAATAGGGCTTCAGATGCCGATTTTGTTCAATTTGAGCTATCGTTAGCATTCTTGTTTTCACAGAATACTGACTAATACCGTAGGTAACTCGTAGTCGAACATATTTCTATATTTCGCAAATAAATTTCGTTGCGAATTTTATGTTCTCAGCTCTCATCGAAATTATTAATGATAATAGTCGAGTGTTGCTCTGATTTTGATTGGCTATAGATTTAGGTCAGAATATGGTAGTCCATCACATTATCTTAGACATATTATCAATTTATAATATAAAATTAGCATTGAGCTGATTAATTTTAATTTCAAATGTAATACGAGGTTATTTAAAAATGTAATACGAGGTTCTTTAAAAAATGTAATACGAGGTTCTTTAAAAACTCATTTATTTTTGCAATTTCACGATAATTCACGAAAATCAGTACTTTTGTATACAATTGGAAATAATGTAAAATGTTATTAGATAATAAAAATAAAAATTAGAGAATAAAGGCAAAAAAGGTACATAAGACATATTCACTTCAAATGAACGAGTATGAGTGATGTTATTAGTCAATATCATCTCGATTTTTATTGCATGTGGTTCGGCGGACAGAATTTACATAAAAAATATAACCAAGCCTTCCACTATGTGCTAAATCCGACAAATATAAATCACGATATTGACCATGTTCATCAATTTAGATTAGTAGATCTCTACTATTATATACCTGCTTAAAATTCACAAATAATATGGTATTTAATAAGGTGATATCATGCTACTTATGCACACATGGGAAATTTGATTATTAACCGTTAATTTGGAATTAGACACTGATAGCTTACTAATAATTTGATCCAATCTTGATGCGGTTATATCCGAGTTTATATTCAACATTTTAGACTTGGATCACAACCCCTATTGAATCGTCTTGGAATCAGTCATCGGTCAATTGAACGTTGAGAAAATTCAATTTGGGTTCTATTCTACAGTTCATTAGAAAGTACGTACAGATCTATATTATGTAAACTCAATAATAGCAATAATTGCTTTTAATGAAATCAATTATGTATTGTTAGTAATGAATTGTTCATACAAGATATGTTTAGATTATAGTATAGATTATGTTAAGATAATAGAAAACCATTTAGAATACATCAGTTGTTATTCTCTTGTGTTGCGATCTCTAGGATCTATTATAAAAAAGTTTCACATCCGTTGTTTCTATAGTAAGTATATTTACATTTCACAATAATATGTTCCATAATCTCATTGTTACAACCACAGGTTCTATATTTTTTTTAGCAATTACCGAAACATTTCCTTGCATCATATTTTAACCATTAATAATATTCGGGTCTAAAATATCTGTATTTGTTGTAGTCAAATTTTAAACTACGAGTATATAATATATTCGGTATTTATGCTTATAGTTTGTCCATTTTTTCCATAATGTAATCCCAGTTAGGTTTCCTCTTTTGAGCTGTGTTCATTTAAGTGTGCAGTATTGCAAAGTAGTTTATTGTTGTATTATATGCAGTGAAGGCAGATCAATTAGGATCTACATGGTCGCCACAGGGTGACTTGCATTATACCAACATCAATATTTGTATTTTATTTTTTTCCTCTTAGTTTGACATCCGTCATTTTATTATCAGACTGTAGAAGCGAACTATTTCATCTCTAACCAACTACCTGTATATTTATATTCTAGACTAAGTTCAAAGGTATGCCAACTTTTATTTCACCATTCCACTCTGATTTTGGGGTATTCATCGCAAGATTATCAATATTCTTACATTGATAATGTTGTAAAGAATGTGTTATGATCATTTTTTAACCACTGTTTTTTAATTGTGTTTCATCTAATTAAGGGTAAAATATTTATATTTCTCCTCCTAGTGAATTGAATTCGTGTTGTTGTCCTATAATCACAAGAATGTTGTATTATATCACCGAAAACATTAAGTGTCAAAAGTACACCATTCAGAGCGCGTACAGTTTCACATTTCTCTGGGGCTCTGGGGCATTAATTTCACTGTTAATAACAACTTTCTCAAATTGTGTCTAATTTATCAAAAATATCACAAGGGTTGAATAAATAGTTTAGAGGTTATTTTAAAATATACCGGAAGGTTTTATATATTGTCGTTTATGTAGTACTACCGGTGATTACCTATAGAAACACCAAAGTTATTACGAGTAAAAACCCAGATTATCAGAATAGTATCGTAATTATGAATATTTACCAGCTCAGACAAAGTCCATTTATTGCGTGTAGTTGGTATGGTTTTTTGTCTATAATTAATCATTGAGTGCCAGAGTACAGTACAAGTTTCTTAAGCAGCAACCTACGAGTCTATTATTACTTCTATTTACTTATTTTTTTTTTATTTCTACTATTCTCATGTTAAAGAAAAAAACTATTGTAAAACAAATTTATAATTATCATTCAGTTTAAAACCTATAATTTTAATGATTGACTATAGAAAAAAAATATAATGAAAAGCTGACCTTTAGATTTTCAGCGAAGGTTAAAAAATTCTGTAATAAAAATGATCTCATAGATAAACCGAAATTAGTATTTTGTAGTCTCTGCAATGAGGTTTGTTATTAAACATTGAATGTAATAATTATATTTACATTACAAATATCTATTATGTAATTCAGAAAAATTTGTAATTGTATTTTTTACAATTTAGTTACGGATTCAATTAAAATCAATTCATCATCAGTATCGTCTCGACCTTTACACCACATGTATAAGGCGTAATTATATTTTTTACGCATTATTTACGGACGCAATCAAAGTCAATGTATCGTCTCGACCGTTTACACCACATGGGTGCTTAAGGCGATGTTAAATTGTTAAATATGTATGTAATTTCAGCAATTATGAATACCTAATTTATTATTATAAAAACATCAAGAGATATGTTTTTCCATAGGAAATTGGAATCGCACCACAATTTAAGATCGTATTTGTTAATTCGCTAACTTATATCATCTAGATATTTCTGAAGGTGTGAAGACATGCCATTCGAACCAACTATCTTCTTATTTCGCTTAAAATTTGAATGGCCCCCGAAAATAAGATTTCATTCCATAATCTGCCAATGAGTATAAAAAATAATAATTCAGTATAGTGGTGCATTCTTCATGCCTATAGCTATTCTACAACTCAGGTACATTTTCTGACCAATATCATTCAGATAATTTCATAGATATGAGGGCATGTTATCTGAATCAACTGTCTATTGAGTTCGCTTCATCTAATAACCGTTTTTACCTTCCTGTGAAAAATTGAATTTAAATGTGAAAAATTTTAAATCCGCAATATGTCAAAGAATTTGAGGTGTCAACGGCGAGTATAATTGTGTCTAATCTTAGGCCATTAACGAAAAACCACGGTTGTCAACGGTTTTTTGCCAGAATATCCATATATTTCTACACCACCATGCCAAATTACTTCCCAAATATTAGTATTCTTTAAACATTGAACTTTGTACCGATTTGCGAGCTATATTTCGCTAGTAACTTCAGTTTTATTGACCTGTTCGAATCTTTCTGTGTCAACTTATGCAAAACTTGTCATATCCTGCTTGACATTGACATGAATGAAAATCAAAAATTTAACCAAAGTATTCCACGATTTAAGATTCTAGTGACCAGTATTCGATTGTTTTTAAGAATTATTCACATCATAATACATTCAGAATTGTTGAACGTTTGTTTAATGTCGACAATCAGCAAATGTAATGGTGTTTGTCATTCGATATATAGTTCGTCTATAGTTTTTAACGTGTTTTATGGATCATGCACGATCTGCAAGATCTGAAACTAGTCTGTTCTATACGAATATTCGATTTCAAAACTAAACTGATCCTATGATCTTATCGTGTATAAAAACTTTGTTTCTTCTAGTTAGTAAGGCGTTTCATCATTTTTAGTGCAATTTGATCTGTTTGATATATTATAGTAATGCGGATTTTTTATCGTCTAGACTTGAAGCAGAATGTTTGAAATTTCATGTAACCATCCGTCTTTAAACTAGAACCTGAGAAACCAAAACCATATACCTATTCAGTAGCTCGGAGAAGTATTCTGCCAACTGCCCATTTGCTGTATCTTATTTGGAATCAAAGTGTTATTAATGGATTTCTACGTTCTGTTCTGTACCACACCCCAAAACCCAAATTTTTCCAACATCTTTATCAAGTTAACTGAAATATGTTCGCAGACTCAGTTGTCAATAGCTTAATACGATTCTGCCTAATAACCACCACTGTAACTATACGGTTATGTAATGGGTTACAGTTAAAAAATACTCTTTGCTTTATAAACGGGTTTCAACCGATGATGTATACCTTCCTCTGCCGAAGAAAACTTCCACCAAATCTCGCTCAGTCTAAGAACGTTGAGTTTATATCTCTTAAATTCTTGTTCTAACAGCGGCAGCTTCGATGGTTCAAGCATGATTTTAACATTTTATTTTTTTAAATCGTTTTCGTGTACATACGCTAAAGGCCATCATCGTTTTCCGTTCAATCCGTGGACATTTCTTGATG
>JANSTX010028865.1:0-14555 GCA_027564355.1 Penthetria funebris | reverse complement strand
GAGTTTTTAAATAACCACATATTGTAGTTTAAAAACTGTAAAGCTATAAACAAGAAACCAATTAGATACAATACAAATTTCTTTTCGAATATAATACAATATTTTGGGACTTCTTAACATACAGTTTTTTAAAAAAAAAAAAAAAAACAATACTTAAACAAAATTATTCCATTTAACTAAAATTAATATCAATTTAGAAAATGTGTTGATATCAAATAAATAGAATTAACCTAATGATTAGAAATAAAATAATAAGTAATATGATAATTATGATGTTTATAATATATTTATTAATTAATAGGCACAAATAAAACTTTCAATTGCTGCCAATCTACTATATATTTTATAAAAACACTCACTATGTTCTTAAATTTGTTTTTTTTTTTTTTTTTGACATTGCCATAGAAGTATGATAATTAAAAGATCTGTCTGCCTAATTAAAATGTAATTTAATTTTTTAAATGCCATGCCAACTATATTCTAATAATTTTAAAAACATCTAAGAGATTGTCTTTGAAAAACATCAAACTAAGATCTAAGAGATTGTCTTTGAAAAACTTTGTTCAAATTAAGACAAAGTCGAAATTCAATAGTTTCAAACCATATATATGCATTCGATGGGGAGATCAGCCGGGTGTATAGTGTATTATGACGTTCTCAAATCCAACGAAACTATAATGTGTGATCGCTAATCGACTACAATTTATGTGTTTGAACCACGATGTTGATCTAATAACTGATCAACATACTTTTTTATATTCAGTTCACTATTATTTAATCCGGTCAAAATCTACGCTCAAATGTGACATCCTACATCATCCACCATAATCACCGCACATTGTTCCTTACGATTACCATTTGTTCCTATCACAAAATGGTTCAATTCGTGGATGGCCTCAAAAGACGAATCGTGTTTTCAACACGGCATTCTTATGCTGCCAAAAAGATGGAAGAAAGTAGTGGCTAGCGATGGACAATACTTTCAATTGTTTTAAATAATCAAAAAAAAAAAAACAAGTAGCAAATACATAAATCTTCTACCTTTTCGTAAAACAATTTATAAAATTTCCGACTGATTTCATAATTATATCGCTAGAATTTTAAACCTTTTTTTTTTTTAATTCTCACAATTTAAATGTATATAGAAGATATAGAACATAATATTTTGCAAAACTAATATAAGGATATTTATAATAAAGTTGAAAATTAGGAAATAAATGAATTATTTTGTTTCTTTCCAAAATATGTCTAATTATTAATATCAGTTGTTATCAAAGACAGAGTGCTTTTATTAATATCAGTTATTATCAAAGACAGAGTGCTAAATTTTATTATATTTAATAATATTAACATCACTAATTTTTATAAGTTTTATAGTTATTAATTTTGTTCTATCTAAATAGCCTATTTGTATATAATGGTCAATTTATAAAATTAGATCTATGTATATCTGCTTGTTAATTTTACAATTTCGACATTATTACATGCTTTTAATACAATAATTTGAAAATTGGCGGTTATCATAATAATTTTAATTTTTAATGTAATTTATTTAACAAGGTGTATGAAAAACATAAAATGTTTTTAATTAATATGGCATATTATTAAACAATTCTCTAGTGTCATGGTAACTATATTATAAAAGATTAGAATTTAAAATTAAATATAATCAATATTTTTAAAATAGACACACAGAAAATTGTGATAAAATAATATTTTATGGAATAGCAAAAATGGTCACTCTCACACACTAACCTTAAATAATATTATTAAAAATTTACAAATATTATATTGTACGTTAGAAACAAAAAAAAAAAAAAAAAACAAATACTTTACTCTCATACCTACTAATCATAAATAAATCAATTTCGAGTGACCATATTTTTAATTTGATTGTTTTTAAATTTTAAATTTTTAAAATTATATTTATATTATAATATATTTAATATATTAAAATATAAAATTATAAACAATACTTAGAAAAAAAAAAAAAAAACAGTATGGCAAATTATACAGTTGTCGAAACTTTGGTATAAAAATTTTTGGTTCTAGTTGATTCAATAATATCACTTAAGGCTATCTTATCTGGTAATGGTTGAGCATTTGAAACAATTCCATATGGTCTTAGATGATAAATTAAATAATCTAAAACATACATTTGATTTGGTGATACATAATGAAAGGATATTGCATTATCGGAACAACAATCCAAACCCTGAAATGAGTAAATATGTTATATAAATGTAGCAAAAACAATTTAACGCGTTTCGTTCTCAACTAAATATTTAAAGATAGATACAAATGTCAAAATGCTATTCACTATTCACTAGTAGATTAAAAATATATTTCTAAAATATACTATGTTGTATTGAATATATCTAGGCAGTATGATTCAATATAATATATTTCGGTATTCGGCAAGCAGCGTTTTTACTAACAGAAATTGTGCCAAAAAAAAGTTACGAAAAATCTCTAATTTCTCATTTTATTAAAAATGGGTCACAAAAGCTTTTAGTACAGAAAAAAAACCACCCGTTAAAAGACATTCCACTTATGAATTTCTTTTTTAAAATTTTAGTATATAGAAAATCAATACAAAATAGCCTTTCATCATAGGGACGCAATGTACGTGCACCACATTGTGTCCCTATGATGAAAGGCACCTATTTTGCTAATCTCAAAAACTTGCCCTTAAGCTTCTGTCCGCAGTGTCACACCAATTTAAGCTTAGGTTTTTATGATCTAAATACATTAAATACAGTCTAAAAATTACTATGAATATACAGTAATTTTTTCTTGTCAGTATCTTCTAACCTGACATTTACGGTTTTGAAATTAAGAAATCTAATATGAATTTTGTATAACCATAAAATATAAAATTAAATGATACTTACGTCATCGGTTTTATAGTAAATGTATTTCCAATACCAAAAACTTTCATCTACATGTCCTGGAATCAAATGATGTTCAGGTATAAATGGGAAAAATCTTCCGCGACCAACGTCATCTCTTGAATCACCAGCAAATACATGTACATTTTCCAAACATTTCCCTTTAGAAAAAGAAAAAAAAATCATTTTAAACACATTTTTTTGCAATGGTATTAGGCTCTATGAGAAATGGGTGCATATTGCAGCACAACGATGGTAATTTAACAGCATCAGAATAATTTGCTATCAAAACAATGAGTACTTAAATTTTAAACCCGTTATTAACAATCTGTATAGTGTAACTTATTTAAAATATTTTACTGGAACTAAATACACAACATACCAATTTCAATATCTTCAGCTCCTTGAGAATCTTGTCTGCATTTCTTTTTATCTGGTATAGCTTCAACTACAAAACGTCGAACTGCTTCTTTACTCAGTACATACCCTGCTCCTCCTGACATATAACCCTGTTAAAAAAAAAATTATTACATCATATATTAATATGTGAATTTCTAACGAATAGAGTGGCCGACAAAAATTCTAGAGTTTGTTCAAACTATATCTACCACCGGAAATACGATTACAAAGATAAATCAGTTATAGCGTGTGGTCGTGCCCTAAAACATAGGCTTACACATCACACTACCGAATTATTCATACCTTTCTGGACTGCATATTTTATAATAATGAGATTTTTCGGTTAAAATGTAATATCATATGTGTTTAACGTAACATCGTAATACCACCCTATGCGCCGTTATGAAGTAAAAGATAATTATATGTATCTGAACTTATATGAATAACTTTGAAGACATTTGCAATTGACTATATATCGTTATCGCCAAACATTTACGAGTAAATTTTACTTATTCTGTTTGTACGTCCTCATAACAACACTGATAACATATGAAATCACACAACAGACTGCGGATATATCAATGAGTATTTGGAAAAAAAAAAATCAAATGTGGAATCAGATAACTTTTATATCGTATTAACAGATTAAGTAATATCCTTACCTGTTTTACATAAGGTTTAAATTTACATCCAAAATAAATTGGATCTTCTGGTAAATACGGATACAACATATATCGTAAATTTTCTACGATAACATAAGTATCATCATCAGCTTTTAAAAACCAATCAGCATCATCCATATGATGCTCATAAATATATTTAAAAGCTTCTTTGGTTTTAGCCCACAAATTGTTTCGTCCTTCACTCACTGGCAGTGCTATAGAATCTAATTCATCATCTGTATACGCAAAAGTCCAAAAAAAAAAAAATTTGAATTAATATTTATTTTGTAAGTGTGTAAGCACATAAAATTGTATTCCCAATAACCTTTAGCACTACTCATAAATAAAATTTTATTACATCTATTGCCCCATGTCCGTTTAACATGCTTAGCTTTTTTCTTATGATTGCTAGGATTTGTCATGATCCAACACAATACCCTAACCTCATTAAATAGTTGTTTAGCAATTGTACTATTTTCTAATGCATGCGCTTCCTCGTGCTGACCATGAAAGCTTAGTTATGAATTTTATTAGTATATATAAACAAATTTTAACATCATTAAATTGATACTTAATATCTTACCCAACATCATGTACTGGACCAGCTGCATCGGCTAAATCGCTACCACTATGTGGATCATGTAGATCAACTACATGATGATCATTTTCCATCCAATATGGTCTTGATGAATTCGATACAAATAAAATTGCAAGTGAAAAACCAACGACAACACCTAATATTAATGTGACAAATGATTTTCGGCTTGCAAAATTACGGGACCCTAAATACGAGAAGAAATTATTAATAGTTTATTATTTAGTAAAAAAAAAAAAAAACCTGTTACAAAAATGCCACAAGTTTTTAAAGTATTCCATTTTCAATATAAAAGTTGAGGTAAATAATAAACATTTTAGTATAACTACAATATTGTATTCAAAAGTCTAGGAACTATCTTGATTATAAATACAATGAATCGTTGTCACCTTTATACATTCATTGACTTCAAATTAATGGTTATATTAGAAATTGTCTAGGTTAATATACTATCTTCCCTGGATTACTCAAAAGTAACAGAATTAGTATTATGATAATTTGATGCGGTTAATTTGTTTTGAAAATCTTTATATTTTAGATTGAAGTCAGTTTTTACAAGAAACTCGTTGCAACGTCCACACCCATTAGAGTTGTTAAGTTATACTATGAGATCTAAATAATTTATATAATTGTCAATATGTTTGGCTTTAACATTAAGTTTGATATCGGTAAAAATTTAGTGTATAGTTTAGCAGATGGTGTTAATTTAACTAATTCACATACAGTTTACGATTATTTGACACATTTAAATTGATGCTAATGATTCATAACATAAAAATGAGTAAGTTACTATGTGATTTGTATTTTAATACATAATTAGTCATAAACTGTATTCTCTCAAATCAATAGAGAGGACAAATCCAAGGTTGAATACAGAAGACTAAGTCAAGGCTGAATCTCGAGATATTGTTCGCAATGTATCAGTGTCTTTAGCACTCAATTTAGGTATTATCAACATCACAATTGATGGACATTTTAGTGATGAACATATTACAGGATGTAGAAATTTGTCAAACTCATCTACTCGCTTTAGAACCATATACGGAATTTGGAGAGGCGTGCGATCCGTAATGTATTTAAATGTGTTGAAACTGATGACAGCATTTGCAGAATCATACCAATGTTGTACAATTGTAAACACTATGTTCAGATCGCTATACTTAAAATAATCGCATATAGATGAATTGATTAGTAGATGGTGCATAAATCCCTAGATATTTAGTATGTTGTAGATATGTTTTTTAACCCATCGGGATCGAGTTACCGGTTGATGAGTTGGATAACATCATCGGTCACTCCATTCGTCACCGAAATTAAAACATTACAAACACACATAAATGATTAAAAAATAGAAGCAAAAAACAATTCCAATAAAAAATTACATATAATAACATATTTAATCAATATCTATATTTAAAAACATAAATTTTCTGAAGTTAATTATATAAATCAACATTAAATTATATTAAACATAATAGCCTAGTAATCGCGGTATGATATTTGTTATCAACCTAAAATAATAAACTATACTAGTAGTTACAACTAAGTGTTTATACTTTTAAAATCTTACATCAAGATTATCACATCATTGCCTTGTTGATAGTACGAGTAATAACTGAGTAACTGGTAACTGGCAAATCTGATACAAATGATCATTTAATAATATTAAGAAATATTATAGAAAATATAAAATATTTAAATAATTGCATGAATATCATACGAGTATGATTAATAAATATTCTAGACGCTGTATAATCACGAAGATGGCCCAAGGAAAGATAAACTAGATTGACATATGATCAGATGTCTATATATGCATATACCAGCAGCAAATGCTCTGATCTACGGATCTACAAAATTGTACTGATCAATGACGTTAAAAGATATCCAGGCCGTGATTGGAGGGTCGCTACGGGAATATATGGACCATATTCTAGCTTAAATCTATAGTCAATGAAAACTACCGCAATATTGCAAATGTGCCGAAATTAACAAAGCAATATAGCCTATTGCGACAACGGCCGCCGACAGTATAACAAAAGTAAAATAGAGAGAAAGAATATTATTTACTATTTATTTATTTATAATAAGGTATGAAATGAGTTCACTTTTATTAGGAGGTAAACTAGTCGCCCCAATCGGATCTTCGGGTGGGGATTATCAAAAGCAGAATGTAAAATTTTGAAAGTATAGGTACTTGGAACATCGGCTTCTTAACTGGACACAGTACCGAAGTGGCAGAGGTGGTAGGAAGAAGAAATAATATATATTGGAAAAAAGAGGAACACCTACTAATGTACAAAACTAATTGTAACTCATCTCAAACTGATTTTAGAGAGGTCAAAACAATTTCTTGGTATGTTAAAAAGTTCTCTGCATATTGGAAAGTTAACTTGGTGGTGGAATAGCGAGGTTCAGAACAATATCACGAGAAAAAAAACATATAAACAAACACTGCATATACATAGCTTGGCAAATAACTCGCTCCAGTGACGATTTAGAAATTTATAAAATAGTAAAACGGGATGCAAGAAGGGTGGTTGCTATTGCTAAATCTAGAACCACAAATCAGCATCTTTAGTCCGACAATTAAAACGAGATATACAAAATTACTAACAAATGCACAAAAATAAAAGATGAAAGTAGAAATGTTTTGATTGCTGACAGAGAAGTAAATAATAGGTGGAAGCAATACTTCAATCAGCTTTTGAACGAAGAATATCCTCATCAGCAGATTTCTGAATCAAATTGTCTTTTAGGGTCAGCCAAATATAGAGATAATAAGAAAGACATCCATATGACATAGATCATAGATCTTAAGAGAGCATTTGATACATTACTTAAAGATCTCGTTTGGCAAGCATTAAGTTCTCAAACTGCTCTTGAACTATATATCTGTACTATCAAAGATATGTATATAATGCTAACACTAGCATCCGAACATATTGTGGAACATCTAATTCATTCAACGTAAATGTTGGTTGATGCATTAAGCCAATTAATCTTTATAACTATTATGCAACGTCTTTCTGGTACAATACAGGATCCTGTTCCATTGACTATGTTATTTGCAGATGACATAGTCTAAATAACTGATAAATCAAAAGTGTATAATGTGTATACGACTTGAAGGTATATAGGTATAAACTGATGGACTGGTGAACAGATGAATATATACAATGTTATATTAAATTATTGTTTTTAAATCCGAATATGAATGGTTTTTTTTTTTTCAAAATCTACACTAATCCAATCAGTATAAGATAAGCGTGAACTAATCTCCATATCAGCTATATTACATGTAATCAAAAAGATAAGTCAAGTATGTTAAAATCAATGAAAAATAAATAAATGCGATTGAGTATAGATAAGCAATACAGATTAAATGCAGATAATTTGTATCTTCAAATGTGAAAAATCACATATATACAGTAAGATTGTGTCTCGAGATTCAAAATGAATATGATGCTAAACTTTTGTCAAAGCGTCCAACGCTGTTTCACATAAAATACGTTTTTAAGCAAGATTATATAAAGAATATACATAACTAAAAAATAACATATTAGAAGATGAGCTGAGTATGATTACGAACAGGTTTTCTTATAGCATGATTCCACCAGTCACGGGTACATCTTGTCATATTAGCAACTAGACAATTAAGCGTATTGCCGAAATAATTCGGTTGATAATCGTGTAGTATGTCACAAAAAATTATTTTAATATCAAGAAGTCCTTCAAAAAAAAAACGTCAATTTTTGAAAATATGCAATCTTAGATTTCTCGAAGGATTTCCTGATAATTTTTTTTGTTGACTGACAAATGCCATTCAGTGTACCTCAAGCCAGTTGTAAAATTTCAATTTGAAATTCTTTTAAGTGTATTCCGAATCATTTGTCTAAATATTAATATTTGGACTAATATGTGCGTGTCGCGACCGATATTGAGTAAACAGACATATAGAATCAGAAAAATCAAAAAACAATTCAAAAACTTAAGTTAGTCTATTATATTTATAAATATCGAATTCTAAGACTGAACTGATCATATCGTACCTAATTATATAATAGTATCGTAATTGTATGAGTATATTCAATATTACAATACTCGCTGCTTTGATTTAACTAATAATCCTGGTGAAAATATTTGAAAACATTCATATTATCGACTTTAAAATAAAGACTGTCGATTGCAATTTAATTCCAGATTTTATGTACAATCTAAGCATTATTAGGTTCACATCACCTTATTAGTTAATCTAGAATATTGTCACCAGTTTACCTAAATTTGTTCGCAAATATTACAAATTTCGATGCAGAATTAAGATTGTAGTACTCGATGGCATATTTGAACTGTTATATTGAACCAAATTAATGGCCATTATTATATAGACGCATTAAAATATTATTAAAACTTATAGTTTTTTCAAACATTGCCATTCCTGTGATGATACGTACGAACTCATACTAGAAAGTCTTGCAGTATTCCTAATGATACTTTAAAATTAACTGTAACTTGTAGTCAATTAAAGTTATTTATAAATATTTGCAGATTATCTAAGCAACGACAACGATGAGGTATCAACAAATAGGAAAATGTCATGGATCGAGCGAAAATCTTCTTCTTTATCCGTATCTATGTTCATTCATCACAAATTGTATATCGCAAATTTGGAGATCAATTCATCAATTAGAACTTATAAATTTGGTAAATAATTTTTCAACAGCTTGAAGCATTACGGTAATTTCGGATAGAAAAAATTAAGAAAATTCCTAATTAGTTTATGATGAAATTAAAGTCTGAGTAAATATATTTAATGTCGAAATGGTAATTTAGGCACACGTCGGATGTATGGTTTATTGATTTGTAATGCAGATGGTTCCTATATCACATTTAAAAGTAAATATTTATGGCTATCAATGAAATAACTATAAATATACGCGAGTAATACCATTTCAATCATAATATCATTATCAATTTATCTTGCATTATCTATTAATTTAAATCACGAAGCATATTACAAGAGATAGTCTAACTAAAATTGATGCACTATGTACCTATTTAAAATATTTAAATTATACGTGAATATGCTTACACAATTAACTGTCATACGTACGAGTATTACATACATTACATTTACATATATTCAAGAATGAAAGCAACATTTTATGTAATTCATTCAAAATTTTATTAACATATCAAACACAGACAGTCATCATATCATACAAAAATGAAAAATTAAAAAAAAAAAAACATATTTTATTTCATAACATATAATAATATCTGCAAATTAATTAAATTACCAATGTTTAAAGAAGAGTATCCGTTTTCAGCCATTGTGCAATATTTTAAAAAAGAATTAAACAAAACCTAATTATATGTTTATTATTCACTAATATTAAATAATGCACAAGTTTATGCACTTAAATATCTGACTATTATTATATAATATTCACTATTAACTATTTTTATAAAAATTTAAATGCATTTTATTGTTTAATTTCTGAAACATTAGAATTTATTAGTCTATAAAATGAGTCTATAAAATTGGAACAGTCGATCTCTGAGTATGGTAGACCGATTATACCTCTAAGATTAATACATAATAGGTAAAGCATGAAATTTATGTACCACTAAAATTTAGAACCTGACAACTATATAGGTTTGCATATTAAAAACTTGAAAGTTAATATTGTATAGTGCCGTCCCATAAAACAGTCGAAATTATAATTAAGAATTAACAGACATTAAACCAATTATTCTGGTCTAAAATATAAAAATTTGGTTTAATTTTGCCCCAATTTTTGGTCTGTGTCCCCATGATAAGATTTTTTTTTTAACAAATTTCAAGCGGGTATTTTTTTTTTTAATGAGTTTCTGACGACTTGTTACATACTAAAACAGTTTTATTCTCCTAGAACTGAACTTTTGTAGCAACCATATTATTTTTCATTGAGGGAGTTGGCAATAATCAACAAAAATAAATATCTATTATCATTATCATAGATATAAATGCCATTGTTAACTATTGTGGCAGATAACCAGTTGGAGAACCAAAGGAATCTGTATTATCTAGATCGCATACGGTCTACTAACCTTCTATAATACAATCGGGGCTCGCTAATTCAAGTCTAGATTTGGTCAACAAAATTATCAATTTGGACAACAAAATCACGGTTGTGAGTATAAGTTTATAGGTCCAATAAAGAACATACTAAATTTAATTGTATCGCCTTTCGCAATTCGAATCATAGAAGAAGCGCACATGAACGAAAATCACCACTTTAGCAAGGTACCTATAGCCAAATTATTATATAATACCATATACTTTAAGAGTTTATACATCCGAGTTTAGTGGCTCTATCATTATATTATTGATCGACATCTTGGTCGAGACTTCGAAGTCAGAGTGACACGTTTCGGTAAGAATATTATTCTCCTAATATCACCGTCCTTAAAACCTACCTACATTCATGTGGATTCACTATAAACTGGTTTTTTACTAATCCTATTTTTCCAGTTATATATTCTAATTCAATAATACATTTTAATTTATTTTTTTAATAGGTCACCATGAGTACAATAAGCATAATACACTGAGGCCAGTGATATTACAAAACACGAACTTGACTGCACAAAACACGAACTTGACTGGTTCCGTAGGGTATTAGAAGACCAGGTGGTACCAGTAGACGGGATGCAGTGAAGTAAAGGTGTTTGCCAGATATCATAAAGAATGGTGGCTATACTCCAGCGTGGAGTGAAGATCGAGACGATGAAGATGATCAATATCATACAGAATGATCCTTATATTTATCAACATGAGTAATATCCGGAATTTTTTCTGATTCAAAAAATGATTATTCAACTAAATTGACGTTTATACAAACTTTACAGTCAAATGATCAAATTTATAACAATATTGTTGCATGCATACAAAAGCACGTTTTATATATATATATATATATATATATATATAAATATATATAAATTAAGTCATATATATAGAATTAGTTTGCAAATGTCCAGACTATTTTCAAAAAACGAAATTTAAATATGACCCAAACTGCAGACAGGACTGCTGGGTAATTATCGTGCTGATGTGAACTATTAGTTCGAAACTAGAGTTTAACATCTTAACATCGGTGTTTTGAATGAGATAACTATTTAGCATATGAGTTCTACAGTATTTTCAAGGTTCAAACCAAATCATTACTGTATGATATATAACATATATAAATGATAGTATTTTACCGTCGTAATCAAAGGTTATTAGATTATAAATTTTTATATATTTGACCGAGATGCAAAAGGAAAAAAATCTCTAATAAATAATTATATGATACGGTCGTTTCAAAATCTAAATTATGAATAATTCAATTAATTCTTAATATGTCATTAATAGAAAAGCTGATAAAATATATCAATTTCAGACGTTAATTTCACTATTAATAAATAAAAACTACTAAATAAATTTAATTACCACGACACTTTTGAAAACAAATAAACTTTAATATTGAGAAAAATCAATAAAATACTCGTATGTAGACCAACAAAATTTATATCGACCGTTTCACGTAAACAACTAGACTGTCTCGAAAAATATGGCAATAAAATGACTGTATTGGCTATCACAACTAATCAAAGTTTATGGAAATACTAATATTCGTTATCAGTATTGATAAGAGCTCATTCCATCCACGTATTGTATTGTTCTGTTTGTGGCTGAGTATGTATATAGTAATATATGATACATAAACCTATAACGATATTATATGACATAATTAATTAAACAATTTTTATTTCCTTATTTTAAAGGCAACAAAAAATTGTTGTACTTACAATTGTATAAATAACAAATATTAAAATGCAACTTATATGTTTGCTAAAAATTATTTTCTTTAAAAATATGAACGAAATATACCAGTCAGTATATTCTTCGTTTGCATATTTACAAATGTGATTACAAGTTACGTAGCTGTGTTAAATTGTACCATATTATTGAAATTGCTATACTGCCAATAATTAATTGTTATAAATAATTTAATATGCATATTTTAAAGAAGAAATGTTGCACTACTATAATGCAATTGTGCAATATCATTCGAGATGGATTTATTAGATAGAAAATTGACTAGTAGTCAGTAAACTAAATCTTAGACGACTATTACTGAAGAACAAACCTTAAGCATATATAAAAACAAAAAACCTTCTGGATGGCTGTCTTCCTCATCTTTTCTGTTTATAATTTATGTAACGCATCATTCAGCATCACAGATCATAGCCGCTCGCGAACAACAGTTTCGTAAATCTTGTGCAATTTTATTTATGGTACTTTTTCCACATAAATTACTTTTTTCCACATTACCCAACTATATTTTATTTAAATAATAATATCGAATAATCATCGATTTTATTGTAGCTATAATGAATGATCTATAGATATTGCACGCAATTAGTTCAATATGTATAAACATTCTTTGCTATTATTAGATACTGCAGATACATGTTTGTATTATTAAAGTGATAACCAATGAAAATGCGAAAATTTCGCGAATTATAAATCCTTTTATTTAATATTTAAAGAAAAATAAAGAAAATACATTAAATTTCATAAAAAGACATGTTCAATACGTTTATCTCACGTGCTGATAAGGGCATCAAACAATGACTTGTCCCATTGAAACGTACAGCGGACGACACAAATTATTTTATGTATCCAAGTGATCAACGTAACATTAAACATCATTTGTTGATACACTTAAAGATTTACCTGGTATTGATAACAACGAGCGGAGAGCGATGGCAGTGACAACCCTGGCCCTTACAGAAGCAAAGTTTCAACTACATTAAAAAAAAGTCAAATATTTTTAAGATAATAATAAATAACCATCTTTACAATAGTTAATAAAAAACATAAACTTAAAAAGTGCATTAACAAAACATCAATTAAACAATTTTGATTGTTGATTATCAATTAATTTTACAAATTGTAACATTTCTTACATATAATCATTTATATATTCCAATGAAAAATATATATATTCCAATGAAAAAAAATAATGCGTCAAAACATTAGTAAATTGGATAATAATTGATTAATTATGATAATTAATAATAGAATATGCCAAAAATAATTATTTAAGTCTCACAGTCCATACGTAAACAATTTGATTTGAAAATACTCAATTTGACATTACGTGAAACTTGTGTCAACTACAACACAATAATTAGCATTCCGAACACTTGCCACGACTTTTGCATAGGAAATTCGAAATCTTTTTCAGCACTTCATTTATTCCTTAGGCAAACCTGAACAACAACTGGAACGGCATTCCATGGCTTTCACGAATTGTACATATCATTCCATACAATCAAGACTGTCGAACACTTGTCGACAAATAGTCGACAAATAACATATATAATTGTATTTGCCATTCGATCGAAGATTCTACTATAATTCTTTCGATCTATTAGATCTGAAGACCAGTCTATTCTTTACGAAAACTCATTTATAAAACTGAACTGATTCTATCGTGAATAACTATTGAAACAACCATGTTTATTTTGTTCAGTAATGTGATACCACGTTAGTTCTCAGGCACAATAAAATTACTCTTCATCAGTACTTTGATTTCTAAATGTTATTAATATGTTTTGAGTTTCGTAAGAAAAAAGTTATAAATAATTGTGTTTTAAATTTGGTTTTAAATTAACTTTCACGATATACGGTGCAAATTTGCCGAGGGGACTGCCCTGTCAGTTAATCTTGAAATTTTGTATCGTTGACATGCCATACAATTGCTGGAGTTTTGCCCCAATGACCATATTTGAAAGGTTAACTGCAAGACACAATTTAGACTCTGCACTAAGAAATGCAAGTCAGGTTGCGTTAGCGAATAGATATTTGCTTTTAACGAAAGATTGAATAGTTCCAGTCTTTGACTGTTCTATTACCATACGCAACATTAGTGGTAAACATTCGTTTATATATTATAACTCACGTACAAT
>JANSTX010028843.1:0-14559 GCA_027564355.1 Penthetria funebris | reverse complement strand
GTGCCAAGTACTCTTTTGATGTTTCTGTGTACGTTATGATCAAGTCGAATGTTGCTCAATTTACATTGCCAGTGTTTATTTAAATAGTATCTTATTTGGCATTTTATAATATTGTAGTATTAAGACAATTTATTTGCGATTTGATTATATTGGCATCTCGTGCAAGTTTTCTGTTTGCGCGATGATATTGTCTCTTGAAATTGTTTTTAATCCTAATGATGTCTACAATCCTTTGAGGCAGGGGAGTCATGTTGTGAACGTTAATGTTAAGGGTTAGTATCAATCTCGTTTCAATGGCCGTGTATCCATACTGAAGTTTCTCAAATGCCTCATCGATGTTATCATTAGTCATACACCTGTCAATAGAAAATCGGATAGTGTCGATTCATTCATCAATCGCATCATTAAATTGATGCCAATTAATGCGACCATAGTCTGGAATTTTTATCGAGTGCAGAGGCGCATGTGTGATTTTTCGCCGAATATCCAGAATGATAGCCCTTATGTAGAGTTCTGCCATTTGCATTTTCTGTATTGTTTTGCCATAATGAGTGTTTTGCATTAAAGTCGCCACCCATAACAAGTCTAGCACGAGATCTAGCCGCCATCTCGACAATTGTATTTAGGTCCGACACATTGATAGCGTGTCCCGTCGTGCCGGGGATGTAGGCCGACACGAAGAGCAGTTTACTCTGCGATGACGATAAAAGTGTTATTCATAACTAATCTGAGAGACAATTTAAGTGGTTAATAAAACAATTTTACATTAAAGTAGAATACAATCTCTGCTATTGTTAATTAGGATTTACTTCCGTAGAAAGAATTGCCAATATTGTTCACTACTAACTCGAGTTAATTATAATTACTAGAAACATATATGTTAACATTGCACAACTAATTAGATTCAAATTGTAGGTATTTGTTCCATTTAAATTGCATTATTTATGAATTAATTTTTCGACATTCTGTCCTGTTCGAGTCGTCGACAAATCGTTGCGGGACGCATTGCGACAAATTTGTACACCATTCTAATATGGTACCTTTTGTTTTCTAGCACTGTATGGAGTGTTCGGTGTTGCATTATTTTAATGATTGGACTTAATTAAAAATACAATGTTCTAAAATGAAAGCAGCAAATATAGAACACCCACAATACGAGTAAATTAATGTATTGTTTATCTGATATGGAATGCAACTGTAATTTAAATGATTCTAATACCATTCATGTTCTATAAACATCAGCTAATTTTACGTAAATTAAAAATAACTTAAAAATTACTGTACTATTAAAATATAGCATATGATCAACAATGTAAAATAATTTTGCAAGCAATGAAATGCGTAAAATTGATTAGTTATACTTTCATGCAAGGCATTTTAATGAAAATTCACCAAATCCTCTGTCAAAATATGAATATAGGATAAGGGGATTTACTCATTGTAAGAAGAGTTATCCTGAAAATATATGCGACATTCTATTTTATATATTAAATAATATCCAGCAAAGGAATAAGATGATATCAAAAAAATAATAATAAATCTTATGGTTAATATTTGTGAATAGATTACAATAAAATGAAAATAGTTACAATAAATTTGAATATACTAAGTTTCTTTCATATCGTATCTAGAAAGGTAAATATGCGACCTGTTTATATGAAAGAACATAAAAAGGATTAAACTCATGCAAATATTTATATTATGTATTTTTTATAAGTTACATACCTATTATAAATATTTAAATGTAATGCATAATATGCATTTAATGTTATTATTTGTTTAGAAAAAACAATCACTACACACATTTAGAACCAAGATAATATCAACATATTACTATTGATCTTTTATTGACAATATGTACAATTTCCTATTTTATTTGAAAATCTAAAAGAACCACTTATTATGTAGCATAGAGTTAAAAAATCAATTAAAATTATATTGTAGAAGCTTATATAACCATTGTCCATCTATCTATTCTGGATAAATTCAATTGGTGTTTTTCAAATAATTAACATCACTAAATCTAATTTTATTTTTACACAACACTTAAAATTGTTTAAATAGAGAACACTTTTGTTTAAGCATTACAAAAACATTTATATCAATAAACTGGAAAAGAATTTAATCAATTTTTAGCAATACTAATTATTTAAATTATTTTATTTTTAAATTGGATAATTATTTTCTTACGTAAAATAACAACTAACTATATACAAACTCGCCTCTGATGAGTTCCTCTACTTATAGTACATTAACATTATAGTTCTAAAAGAAAATTCTATGAACAAATGTGTCTGGAAATATATGATTACCATATTATCATTAGCATAGTTAGCTAGTTCCCATCCTCATATATTTACCATCAATTCAGATGTATTAAGTGTTGCAATTTTACGTGTACCGTAACACACTAGGATGTACACGGTAATATAATTTTTATATCGAAGTGTATAAAAATGTAATGGAAACCAGTCCAAAACATTTAGACATAACAAGTCTGAAATGTCTCTGAAATGTCTCTCAAATATCAAATGACATAGAAGAAAATTATGAAAAATTTTAAAATCCAGAACACATATAGAAGAAGTATTATCGAGCAGTTGTTTGGTATTATGTTGCTTCTTTCTATATAAGTGGACTTGTACCGTGACACTTTGTTTCTATTTAATGGCAACTAATTATCATCCTATTTTTCCTACTTTCGCGGTTGTTATTATTAACGAAACGTATTCCTTTAGCAACAAAATAGCTATTCCTGCAACATTGTGGGAGAACATTTTGAAAATATCTTAGCCATATAATCAAGACATGTAATTTTTTGTTATTATTTGTAATTTATAACGAAATCAGATATTATAATAATATCATCTTAGATTATAATCAAGACATTAAGATCTATATTTTTTACCAATATTACACGTTAAGTAGTTGCCCTATACTGTGAGCTATGACCGTATTTCGGGTTGTACAATTAGAAAGTATATGTCGAACAACTACAAGATGTTAGACGTTGACTACTCCCCTTACCAGTTATAGTTGCATATTTATTTCCAGGCATATATGTATATAGAAAACTGTACGTTGTTGTATTTATACATACAGTAGTTTATGTACTAAAAGTAGCAGAACATTATTAAATATATTGCCTACAATATACTGGTATAATCTACATATTGTATAATTCGTCCTTTAAAATACGAGTATATGTTTAAAAACTACATGAAACCTAATCATTTTTTATAGCCACGTTTAACTAACACTTTATGTACTACAAATATTACAAGTGAAAATAAGTGCATCTCACTAAAATTACAAATAATTAAATTTTAAACACTACTCATAATATATATAATATATTCCATGAACAATAAATTAATTTAGTCTAATAAAATCACTTCAAGATCATGTATACTTTATACATTATAACAAACTTAATAATACCTGTATACAGAGTTAGTAACATGCACATGTTATATACTTGGCATCATATGGCATACATATCGAGTATTTAAATATTTCTTAAAAATTTGCATTAATTAATTAATTTTAATTGTAATATTGTAATGTGTAATTGTAGTGTTGAGATTTGTACATAGCCATATCAGAATTCCCGCATCTTTTCTAAACCTATTATACAAATGATGCCACCTCTATCACTTTAGTTTTATGCAATATAATTTAATTTGACTGGACAAATTTAGTAGCATAAATTTGTTTCAAAAATATTTAACGGGTTCCGGTTATACTTATTTTAAATCCTGAAATTCTGTTGATAATCATTAATTGTATATATTTAGTGAAGGTTATAGCTGATAATGCATATGTTTACGTAGAAATATAGCTAAGTATATTATATATATATTGCATATAGTTGAGAAATTTGAAATTTAATATCATATGTGGATTAGAGTTTAAAATCAATACATACACTTATTATTTCACTATAAACTTAGCATCTTAAACTATTTAAACTAGTTTACGTATGAATAATTCTACTGAATTAATGAAATAATTATGGTATCTTAATCTTAAGAGAAATACGGTATTTTAATTTCAATTTAGTATTGCAAATTGTGTATGCCTAAATATTATTAAGTTTGAATATACGTATAAATATAAAACTAAAAGAATTTAATTTTATACCTTCGTAATTGTGCTTCAAATCTTGTAGCTTGTGAATCACCTCATCAATTTGCTGTTCCTGAAATAAAAAGAAAAATAAGTAATTAAAATTAATATATAAATTAATTTAATTATATTAATTTCAATCACTCAATAGGAAAGAGACTTCTGAAAGTTAGTGAAATCAAATTATAAATGGGTATAGTAGTGTGTAGTGTGATAATATGAATATGAATTAGATGTGAGCTCACGTCATTCAGATATAATTATTTACCTATTGAATGAGAGCCCACGTATGTAGTGAAATTAGCACACCACATGTGAATTCCTTTCATACAAATTTACAAGTATTGTAGAACATGAGTGATGCAAATAATTTTTGACCATTGTAAACATAAATTTATAGAACTTCGTGTGTGTACGCTCTTCATTTCGTTCCAGACTTTAAACTTTTCACTAAATTAATGCCATTTAATATTCATAATTGCAGTACTGATGAGAACTATTGGGAATATTAAACTTTAATATTTTGTAAGAATATAATATTAAACGAAAATAATGTATATAGAACTTATATAGTTGGTATCACATATGTTTTTAGTCAATTTCCATTGTTATCTTAATGGTGAATGGACAGACAAATAATAATTCTGTTCTATAACGACATTTTATATAAATATTTGTATTATTTTTTTATTCATCATCATCTATAGTTCAATGGGTCTTAAGACAAAAAATGTCAATATATTATTTATAGATTTAAATTTAAGATATTTTTCACAAAGAAATACTTATGTAAGTAATTAATTAAAGAGATAAATCTATTGAATATTTATGATATATACAAAACATCCCAAGGGCGACGTTAGGCAGAAAATATGATTTTTAGACAAGATTGTATGCATAATCTAAAATAAATTATTCTATATAGTCTCCAGAGAGTAATTAATTAAAATTCTTATTCCTGCCTAGAAATACTACAGATTGCGGGTTCAACAATTGATTATTAAAATAATATTATTATGGTATGCATATTCATCATCATCTTTTGAGCTTAAACTCGAATTTCTGGAACTCTATCAATGAGTATATATTGATTATCATCATTGTGTGGTGTTTATTACACCTTTGGCCAAATATTATAAGTATAATAATTGTTTTTTTTTTGAAATATTTACCAATATCAATAGAAATTATTAGTTAACTCCTATATCTGATAGTTCTATCAATTGAAACTATTGAAATTCTTATATATTATATCCGAATGTGTTTTAAATGAATTTCCTTTTGTGTGACTTATAGAAAAACATATACGTCGAGTTTGTTATGCATACCTCGAGCATAAGCAAAAGTTATGTTTTATATCAACAAAAATATTATACGAAAAAAAAACAAAATAAACTCAGTCGATTTGATATTCAAGGAAAAATATTCATATTTGAAATTTCCTTGGAGAAAAATCATTTTTCTTGTATGGGTAAGGATAAAATAATTGAATTCTTAAAATTATAATGTATGCAGAGTGTACATATCCGATAACACATAATTTAAAAAAATATATATATGTAACTCTTGTATATGGATTATAACGTATATTTTATATTATGATAAATATATATTCAAGCATTCATATACATTTTAGGAACTAAAATTCATTCCACCAACCTAGGCTGCTGTATGTTTCGATGAAAGGAAAACAGAAAGAATAACTATATTTTCTGGTGAAACACTTTTGTTTTCTAGAAGATCGAGTAATTTGAATGCCAAGTTGTGTGGAGTTGGTTTAATGTTAAAGAGACATAAATGGAATAGATTATATATGATTAAACTTTGTAATCAGGAAGTGAAGCAACGTTTTTGACCAACAATTTAGCGAATCATTTAGTATGTGACAATGAATAACATATTCGCTGCCACATTGAGGCAAGATGATGAAAACGTAAATAGTGTCTTTTGTTATCAAATAACGCAATGACTTAGCTAATAAAGACGAGAAGACAATTCAAAACAATATCATGGTAAAACAATATGATCAATAGGACAAATGTAGTTGGTAAATGTGCACGATGGGATGAACATTGTGATAAAATAGTATGTTACTCAATCGAGTCTGTAAATATCTTTTTAAATATGAATGTCTTATCTGAGTTTTGATCATGTTATATAGGCAACGAATCAGCGAGTTTGTTTAATAAGTATTTGTCATGTTTCTCAAGTTATTTTGTAGTCCAATTAATCCTCTGATACAGTAAAGCTATATTGTGAACATAAATGTTTTGAGATAGTATATTGTTCATCTATCTATGAATTTCATTATTTCACATCCTCCTTAAATATTAGCTGGAGTTTTCAAATATTTCATCGATATTTTCAATTTAAACATGCAGCGAATGTGCACTTTTAATTTACCGATTACATATGGGTAACTGCGGATGTCAAGTTGTATGTCCATTGTCTGGAATTTTAATGTAAACTATAATAGACTGATTTGTTCGGATTAAGTTATTAATCGTGTTTCAAATATTTAGAATGTATGCAACGTAATCTTCTTTTTAATACAGCTTTCTATATAGGTCATTGTCAAATGTAATTATAACTTTCTTAACAATTAAATTATGTGCAGATATAATTAAGATATTATATTTTACAGCTTGGCATTTATATGAGTATGCTAGAAGTCTAATGTTACTTTTTAAAAAAGCATACAACATATATTCGCTTAACTACATTACGATAGGGCATATTTTCAAGTACTAAATAATAATTATTCTTGAAATTAACACTTGTGGAAGGAATACTAATTTGTTTCGATTAAGTGTGAGTTTGTAATGTATCTTTAATTGCGATACGAAACGTGAGACTATTTAATAAAATATGTTAATTAAATGATTATCATATTATTTCATAAATATACCCTAGCATCTAGCAATATGTATAATCATTATTTTCTAGATGGATCACATTAAAAAATTATGATAATGATGTAGTAGTAATGTTCGTATCAATAATACACGTAATTGGTGGACATTAAAATTCTAATTTAGTAGTATATTAACAAATTTAATTTATATGATTCTATATACTGCAATTCTTAGTGGAGTACTAAGAGTGGGGTAAGATAATCTCCAAAATTGATATCATTATCATATTAGCCCATTAAATATAGCTAAATAAAAACATCCTTGTCTAAAAGTCATGAAAAATAACTGCAAATTGATTCAATTTACTTTTACGAGTATACTGTGATACATTCTTTACTGTTAATATTGCCCGCGGAATATATTGTGGGTTAGATACAAGGTTGGACAGTAGTTCTTATATAATAAGTTGAAGATTTATTATAGTATCAAATAGAATTTTAAAAAACTGAAAGAAAAAGTGTTTATCAAACATAACATCTTAACTTTATTAATCAATCAAAATATCGGTTCAGATCATATCAAAATAACTTTTTTTATTGATAGAATTTGTCTCTAGTTTCTTGTTAATCGAAAATTGATATACGAGTATATATATATGTTATGTATAAATATATATATTATATTTTTTTAAAATATGTACTTAATAATAAGTAAAATATATGAAAAATGGTGCATAAAGGACCAAGATTGGTCGTATATAGAACACGATTCCTAATATACATTTTCCCACTATTCGACATGCGAAAGTGAAGTTATTCAATACTAAATAGCTCAACTCGTACATATTGAAAATTTGTAACTTCCAAAAACATCTGAAGTCAAGCTTTTCAATTAGTCATGTTTGGAACAATTATCACCAAATTATACGTTCAATACACAGGTAGGATTTTAAACAAATATAATAAAAATAAAATATCTGCCATAAATTCCCCAAAATACATTGAACATGTTTTAACTGTTTACCTAAAAAAAATTCGATATTTACAATATGCGAAAGATCCATTTTCATTTAGTGTTTCGTCGTTAAATCTTTGCTTAACGCCATTTAATACCGAATTTCCCCACGTTCATATCACCCATTATAATTATTTTGTCGTTAGATGAGAATGCTATCTAACATCTGCTGTAAGTCATCATAAAATCCGATAATATAATAGATTTAGCATTGATTTTTGTCAATATGGATGAAAATGTCGTTAAACTGAACAAAAAGCGTTAATTTAATGCAACAACTTCATTGTTCATTCGGGCTTTGTCATCAATTATTGTAGATGCTCCAACACCTAGGACATTACGGTCATGATGTAAACTACGGTAATATCGTGGACAACTAAAATATTCGGTGGTTCACTATATATACATACCATAGGCGACCACTTTCATTTAGTAGGCCTCGTCGACTATTGGCATCGCAAAGTTTAATGCCGCACGTCTCGTGTTTGATTATATGACGGCGATGAGTATTTATATTGAGTCTCAATTTCAACGGGGTCGTCGACACTTTCATCTCGTAAAGAAAACGGAGATAATCAAGACTGGACACCATGTTTGAAGAGTACCGGTGGTTTAATGCGTGTCCACTGTGCCAGACCGACGATAGTCGTTGTTACACATACACGATTTCACAACAAAATTGAATGACTGTAGTATTTTTTTCGAAAATTTAATTGATACTACTCAAATGAAAATTTGTTGAAAAATTCTCATTATATCATCAAGAATCACACTCGGAATCATTACTATTTTGCAATCAAATATATACCAGAAAAATTCTTTAAAAAGCAAGATGATCATTACAATGAAAAAATTATTAACACAGAAAAACATATTTATGTATGTCCTTAGATAAAGTAAAATTCTTATTACTATCTACTTCAATTATCATTGTTTGTCAGAATACCACCCAAACCCCATTCGCAATGAACGAGTGTATCCACCTTAAATATATTAAAGAAATGTTTGCTCTTTCATTTCATTTTACAGCGATTTATCTGCCTGTTTAACTGACATAATTTTGTCAGTATATCTTGGCAATATATTTATTTTGAAATATGCTAAACAGCAATTTTAATATCATCATGAAAAGAATGTTGTGTATTATTTCTGAAAACAAATTAGTCGTAAAATATTATATTTACTTTTTTATTTCATTTAATTTTCTTTTTGAAATCTTGCAAAATATTGACATGTACTCGTAAATATTAAAAAAAAATCCCATCTATCTTTGAGGTAAACTGTTTTTAATGATTCTTTAAACTCAGCAGAAACAACAACAAATGATCATATGGAGTACCTATCTGTTACACTATAGTTCATAGATATATATATCGATAATATATGAACATAGGAGATGAAATATGTTATAAATTTGGATAACCATCATATAAGCAACACTATAAACGAGTATATAGACATCAAATAATTTTTTTTTGCAGAAATGACTGAAACAGCAGACCAAACGGAATACGACTATAAAGATATTATAAGCGGCAATAGAACCCGCTTCAATCTCTTTAAGAAGCTTGAGCCTGATGCAGTATATTCGACCCTCTTTCAAAATTTGTATTCACTCTGAAGATATTACTTGTAAACATTTATCAGTTATCACTCTGGAAAATATGGTATATACGCAAAAAATAAGAAGCAATCAGTTTTTCATAATTTTTTGCTAAATATTATCGAGAAAACATTATATACTAAATTTGTCAAAAATTCATCAGTTTCTTATTACCAAAGAAATATATCATTACAACACTGAATCACATAGTCAAATATATTGAAAACAATGTTCTGGAATCGAGAGAAATAGTCGTGATTATCTTCTTGTATGGAAATATAGTACGTTAACAATAATATAGAATCAATAAGTCTAAAATTAGGCACAGAGTGCTGTTAATTCGTCAGTATTGTGGTTTGTTGGTATAGACCCACCTACTATATAAATATTCGACAATATCATGCATTGCGTTATTAGTTTTTAGATATGAAAATAATATTTTCAGAAGAATATCTACTGAACGGATATAAAACTAAAAATTTTAAAAAAATCAAAGATTTGAATTTATAGGTATAATAATGAACATGAGTATGAGGCCGTAAATAGATCTTCTATCACTGAATATTATAATAAAAGAAAATTCTATATAAAACTATATCTAATTGTATTTAAAAAGGAATAAAGTTAAATAAGAGGGAAACCAAAATGGTCAAATGGGAATATTCAAGGGGTTAAAAAATGTAATAGGATGTTCTACTATGACCAAAAATACTATAAAGTTTAAACTTTGATTATATGTCCAGATGTAAGCAAGTTAGGAACAGTAGTTGAAATGATGATTAGTAGAATAATTCAAATGGTATATGACTTAAGGAGTCATTAGTTTTTTATTCTAACAATATATCATTCTGAAGTTAATTAATTAACGGTCATTGAAAATATGACTATTTTCAGTAATCGCAAATAAGTTTCTAATTGATATATATTTAGGGTTTTTTGCAATGTCGATTATATCTAAATTTTTAACTGATTTATGATTTTAAATACACTTTGAAATTAAAATTAAAATGCTTACCTTAATCGGTAATCCAAATAAGGTTTTTATTAAAACAAAATACATAAAAAATACTATAAATTTAAACATTTTAAAGAAATTAGAACTTAGTAATTTTTAATTTCAAAGAAACACTGGTAAAGTTAAAATATTTGCGAATAAGCTCGACCGTGTATAGTTTCTACACGATTGACCTCTTTAATTTATCAATCCGTTATTTTCAAGCGACTAAATTAAAATGATTTCTAATATGACATGCTGAGAGGTTTTTATAGCATTTACAACCAAATCGACCCCAACGCATTTTAAGAGAAACAAGTGGTGCACATGCTGTGTTATAAAAGTGGGGATAATCATATATTGCTTTTGCTTTTTGATGCCATTTATGTGGGGTAGTTAGTGCGAATCTTTTATTTACTATATTTAATTGATATTAAAATGTGACCGTTGCAATATATTTGATATTACAGCATGTAGTACACAGCACAACATAAGTATCTACCCCCGTTTATAAATATATATATATATATATATATATATATATATAAATACGTATGTTTGCTTATGAAAATGAAAATGTATATGGAAATTAAGAAGATTTTTTACTTCCTGGACTCATATATTATAATGATAATATCTAAAATGTGTGTGTCTGTTAAAAGCAAATATGCAAATAGAAAGTTTCCGTTATGAATTCTAAATGTTTATAACACAATTTATTATTCACAACACCAATAGAATTATATGAACATAAAAAAATTGTTATGAGAATTAATTACAAAAATAATTATTTATGCTGTATCTAACTGGCTTTCGAATTATACAAATATTATACATCACGGATTTTCAAATATATCTAAAATTCACTTTTGGCTAACTTTTTAATCACATATATTATATATGTAATCATAATCCTAAGCTCAACATTTACCCGATATTTCAAAGTATATAGAGCACTTGGAATTAAGATCTCAAGCCAGTACCTTCATTTGTATTCCAGCAAGTATGCATATTATAATATGTAATCATGTAATCAATTTGCCTCATATATGATAATCTTGATCCCATTGATACCTATCTTTCATAATATAACTTTAACGTTCATGGGTAATTAAACATTTTATGTGTACATTTAAAGGAATGCATATATTGAATTGGGACTGTAACTGGAAAGGTGATAGTTAAAAGCAGTTCACGATGATAAAGATGCTATATGGATTGGCAAGTTAGTATCTAAATATTCATCTAAAATGTTAAGAAGATACATTCCTAAAGATATATTTCCAAGTTGCTGATGTTAATCATAACGAGTATCTATCAATATTTGTATCGTAATAAATAATGTCACTTTGCCCATTATCAGTTCTACGTTACTAGAATATTTACTAGATGTTATTTAGCTTAGCATTTTATGCATTCGAAATAGACACCTTAAACATAAAAATTTCTTAATTCCCTTACAATTGTATTATGTATTGCCCTTTGTAGGGAGAGTACGGATTTCTTATATCTAAATAACAATTAAAACCATATAAATTTATATATGCAAAATTTCAGCTTATTATCAATTATATATTATCAATAAGTGCAACTATGTGCAATTGTTTTTTGTTTACAATTTTTCCTTTAAGGTGAAGTGAAATCAATTGTCGCTAAATATATTGTCAGCATTGCATATATTGATAAATATGTTCCTATATTATGTGACCATGATTTGATATTATAAATTTATATATGCAAAATTTCATCTTATTATCAATTATATATTATCAATAAGTGCAACTATGTGCAATTGTTTTTTGTTTACAATTTTTCCTTTAAGGTGAAGTGAAATCAATTGTCGCTAAATATATTGTCAGCATTGCATATATTGATAAATATGTTCCTATATTATGTGACCATGATTTGATATTAATGTGATTTGCTGCTAATTTTAAGAAATTATTATTTATATTGATACTCGTATATGAACATTATTTTGAATTATGATGATTAGTGTCGAGTAGTTATTATATGTTAAAATGATGAATAATAAATAATACATATATTTTAATGTTGTGAACGAAAATGTTTCATGTACTTAAATTTGAACAGCACATAATAATATTATAAGTATAAGCATTTCTTTTAATCAGATTCACATTAAAATTGTAATAACAAATGTTTTATGTGGGCAATTTCCTATGCCTGCCTACCCTAAAATATCGTATCATATTGCAATTAATTATCTTTAAGTGAAAACAACCACTTAATAATATAGACGCATAAAATTGAAAGTACATATTATTAAATAGAAAGCTTTGATATACAAAATGTTGCAATAAAATTCAATTAAATATTCAAACATAGGCATATTGTTGATGATAAGAACTCATATATACAATCAATATAAAATGTTATAATTCGATAAAAAAAAGGAGTTAATTTATAGATAAAATAATATACCTAATCGAGTTATATAGCTTTCAATTATAATTATTATATAGTTTTTATTGAATTTCAATTTGAAGCAATTATATTACGAATAAAGTTATTTATGCATTTACTAACAGTAAGAAATTTAACAATATTTTTAATTAATTAAAAACTATAGAAATGTGCATGACTTAAGTAAATTTTCATTGATTCGCATGACCGTATTATAACTTCATGAAAAATTTAAAACTAAACTAAACGACTTTGAAATTTGAATTTAATTAGAACGGAATTCATAATAAAGAACTTAGTTGTCATTTAAGTTTATAATCATAAAACCAGTTCTAATTAAATGTTAAATTATTCAATCAAATAGTAAACATTTAAAATCTACGTTTTTTAGAGCTAGAGATAATTTTTCAAATGCATATTGTAAAATGGGATACAAACTTGATACATATTCAACTTAAAATCGTGAAATCAAATAGCTTTGTTTAATTAGATGCCAATATCGATATGCAATTTTCATATATAATGATTTGCATGTAATATTATTGATAATACAAATTAGATTATAAATATATTTATTTATTTATAATTTAAACAGTTGCAAAATCTATAAAATAACTGAATAACTTGTATTTAATTAAACTACATAGAAAATTGATAAATTTATATATTATAGTGTATTATAATTTAAAATTTCTAAAATTATTGTTTATATATTGCTTCTAGAACTTTCATATTCAATCCGTATTTTTCTGTCTCATATTGTGCGGCCTGCATTTGCCAATTTTTTCTTATTGAAGACCACCTTTCTTTATGATTTAAAATTAGTGTTTCCCTCGATATTGTTGGTTCATTTAGAATCTGGAAGTTAATATAAGCATATAATTAATATATATATATATATATATTTTATTCTTATTATTATTTATATTTATTTATTTATTACATAATCTAAGATATTGCCTTTACTGATTCCCTTCATATCAGTATGAGGGGACGGAATTCTCGATAATGTTGTATTTTGGCTTTCAGGCATATTTGTTACGTGCACTACTTTCTCTGATTTTAGATCTTTTAAAATATTATCCAACGGTTTTCTATTTTCTGGTGAGGGTGTACGAAGTAATTTAAAACTATCCATTAAACAAATTCAAAATATTCAATGTGTGAAATACATATAAAACATTATATAAACTATAAATGAAATAAAATTCTTACTTTATAACTTTACTTGATCGTGGCTGATTAATCATCCAAGCTCTACATATTGGATATAATGCTGTATTTTCATCATATTTGGCCAAATCAACACTTCTATCAAATAATTTCATAATATACGTATGAAATACGGGATTTGGTGCTTTTTGTTCAATCTCTCGTTTAGTGCGTTTCGGTGGTCTTCCACGTGACGGCAATGAAGAATCATTATCACTTTCATTTTCTTCATCCGATAATCCTACAATATCTTGTAGTGCACCTTTTAAACGTCCTCGAGCTGTTTGTACATCAGACGCTAATGTAATATATAATTTTATATTTAA
>JANSTX010028821.1:0-14565 GCA_027564355.1 Penthetria funebris | reverse complement strand
ATACTCCCACACATTCTTTCAATTATAATATCAGTTATATATGTAAAATTTGAAGTCTGTATGTGTTATACAAACAAGTTTAATCTAAAAGGAGTAAAAAGTTTGTATGGGAGGTGCATGAATGAGTAATCCAATTTTCCTCTTCGAATTTAGCCTCACAAATCAGATAAAAGTGACACGTGCATTGCAATATCTAGAAGCATTCTCAAGTTATCGTGCGCACGGACGGACGGACATTCTTAAACCAACGTTTTTTTCAATTATAAGCAGTTCTGTGTATTTTTTTTTTTCTGAGATGTTTACTTCTTGACGTTACATGCACGGAATCAAATACAATAGACCCTTGGAACTGCGTTCCCAGGGCCTAAAAAATACATTTGACTTGTAAATATTTTCACGCACAGCCTAAAATTCGACATAATTACCGCGACTTTTAAAATTACTTTTCTAAAATTTATACACTACATCTCTAAGTATGTTACGTTTTATAGTTTATAATATAAAATGGATATACTTTTGATGTATTATTTTATTATTGTTTTTTTTTTACTGATTTCGCATAACATTTTTACCAGTTTGTTTCATGTTATATTCAAATATATGCAGATTCACCTGGAAATAACTGCTTCGCATTTATTTTTTTTCACTACAAGATTATGAGGAAAATTGTAATTTTTTATTTTGGCTACGATCTCAATAATTACGTCAGTAATGTTACAACAATCCTATCTAAATAAAATGAATGAGATAATGACATAGCGAATCAATGAATAATATGTCTAACGACTAGCAACCTATACATAACTTGTATTTATACAAATATTTAAAATTTTTCTATAGCGTTTTGAAGTTTTATAATGGACATCAAAGTTATTCAAGTGGTTTTTTTTATATTAGTTAAGATATAATAATAATAATATTAATAATAATAGATAGGCATGAGTACTATATATATTATAATAGCAGTAATTAATACTCGTAGTCTAGATTATTGGTATTCGTATTAAATAAGTCACAGAATTCAGGATTTATGATTAGTCATCACAAAATCATTAGGAAAGCCTGAAATATTATAATCGAAAACTTGGAATGCAGATTTAAGTAGAATATGAAAAAAAATAATTTGGATGTAACTGTTTAAGTGAACCTTATATTTATCTTTTATGTAAGATAAATATGTAAAGAATGCAATACTACACCAAACTTCAACGTGAAGTTCAACCATTAATGACAGTATACATTATTTCGCCAAATTGTAAACAACATATTCTTTCATAGTGTTAAATATGACGAATTTCGTGTAGAAAATTGAACCAAATGTAAAACAAGGCTAAGTCTAGAAACCACCGCCACGCGAACGAGGTCGAGACTATACTAATTTTTTGGTAAAAACATTTTACAGACCTTCCGAAAAGCAATCACATTTTTCAAAGTATAACCTATAAAATATTAAAAAATGGCGATTTATAAAATGCTAATGGAAAAATTGAAATAGTTTCAAAAATGATCTCAGGAAAAAATAAAAAACTGCAAAAAAACATAACAAAATAGCTCATCTGTACGATAGAAATCATAACTTATGGTACACATATTTGATTTGTTTACATATCAAAGTAAATTCTGATAAAAATTGTAAATGTTAGTTGAATGCCGGTCATACTAAAAAGAATACAATTCCCAATAACTATATTTATGTAATCATTTTACTGAAATACTTTCTACCGGTCATTATCAAGGTAATGTAATGAAAGTATTTAAAATGTAAACATAATGAATCACTAGCCTTGGGTAGTTCAATGTATATTAACAATTTGAACTGAATATAATGCGATTGGTTCAAAAGAAAATCACTGTGATAATAATTTGTTGCATTGAGACGAATATACAGTGGAATATAATTTGCTTGCAACTTCTTAAATTTTGTATTTCAATTGGATTATTTTTGGTTCAATGTTTATTATTTATTTATTATGTCTACAATTTAATTTTTTTGATTAATTTTCTTACAATTAAGAGGATGTTTACATATACACCAATGACTAGCACCTGTACATGTAGAAATTATGTACTCATAGGCAGCATCAAGCTTTTTCTCTTTACAGACGAACAGAAGAGCTTTCAATAGGTTATAATCTGTGCTATAAAGACCACATTTAAGAGTATTTTTATTGACAATGTTTCATGATACATAAGATTATATAAAAGATAGAACAGAATTTCATGGTTTAATATTCAGAAAATAACATTTGCAAATAATTATAATGGGTGATATGAATGCAAAATTGTGAAACTCGAAATTGAAAGGCGTTAAACACATATATAACGGAGGAATTGAAAATAGAGAGACACTGATTCATTTTTGTGCTAACAATGAAATTTGAATAAACAATACCTTTTTCTCACATAAAGATCGGCATAAATACACTTGGCATTACAACAATTGACTACATTATAATACAGAAATTTTTATCCCTTACAAATTTTGAATGTAATAGCTGTTTCTTCTGGTAATGTAGGTACAGATCATATGCTGATTCTCTGTAAGATCAAAATAAGACTCAGAATATATTTAAAAAAAATATTGAATCTATTATGGATCCAAGTACAAGGCAGCTATATGAGAACAGATTATAACTTAAAATCTTGAACGACTTCATCAACCATGAAGATACCGTCAAAGAAGTATGGTACAACTTAAAAGAAGCGATTAAACGGAGGCAAGTTAATATCCATAAAAAAGACATCGTTAAACCATGGTTTACAGAAGAAGTGAAGATTTTGGCGACGGAAAAATGGCAGGCGTACCTAAAAGACAGAAGCCTTAAAACGCCAATAGAATACAGAGTATATATAAACTCATTAGAAACAGAATGAATGCCAAAATAATGCAAATTAGAAAGGAATACTGGAAACGTTTTAGTAAAGACATATCACGTGATTTGTATGGTGGACAAAAGAAAATCTGAAACTTTCTCACAAATAAAAAGAAATCTGAAGAATGGGTTACGCGTTTCTATAATTTATTTAACTTCACAGATGAGTTTCAATTGAGACATACGAGGCACGGAGTTCAAGATATTAATTTGTATGTCAACCAATATCTGATTGAACAAGCAATTAATAAATTGAAAAATAAGAAAATCTCTCTCTTTGATGATATCTCAAACAAACGTCTGAAATATGGTGGAGAAATAAAGGTTTATTCAGAGATAGAATCAGAAGGGATGAGATTCGAAATGAATGTCAAATTCAAGACATGGTAAAATGAACAAAAACCGAAAGGTGTTATTGGAGAGACCATGTTAAAAGAATGCCAGATAATAGAATGGCAAATATTGCAATGAAACATGGTCGATAGGAAAGTCTCCGAAGTGATGGCAACGAAATTCGACATCTGCATCTCAAAAGTAAATTGTTAGAAACACACAGGTCTATACCAACGAAAGAAGAAAAAGAAGAAGAAGAAGAAGAAGAAGAAGGTGAGGTCTGGAACATTACCTTCGAACATCGAATTTCTTCTTGGTCTGATGGTGTACATCTTGATCTTCTAGTAATCACAAAGGAAATAATCTGAAACCTTCAAATCAGGAGATATTGGGACTGCTCGATATCACTGCTTTTTGACTTTCTTCGGCCTGATAAATTTTCTCGTAAAATTTGCAATGTAGTACGAGGTATATATGATGTGGCATCATCCTGTTGATTGTTTCTAGCATACTCAAAGAAATGTGACAACATGCAGTCACTCAACGAGGTTGCAATGGTCACTAGATTGAATCAATTGAATATTTTCAGTGTTCTAAAATAAATTGTTTTGTTTATTAACAAAGTCAGTCAAGTTGAAATGTGCATCGTCGCTCATGATGATTTTTTGCCAAAAATGGAAGTCGTGAAACCCAAGCACTCTATACACGCCGTCGTATATGACCATAGGAGTTCTTATGTCAATGGAATTTTGTACGGGTAAAAATAATAAATAAAACTATGTTATTATATTGAAGTAATTTAATTAAAATATTTTTTTTTAGAAAGTTTGAGTAGAAATTTGAACAATTGGCATTTTTATTAACATTAAAAAATCTTAGAGAAAATTTCATGAATGTGCTAAAATATGTTAGCCTTGCGAATAAATTGTGAGTCAAAGAAAGTTTCAGATCTGTTCCGCAGTTGTATCTGTATCGAAATAATTGCAAAATGGCGGTCTAGTCTCAAATACATATTTGGTGAAATTGTAGCCTATTCATATAGGTGCAGCTACTCTTAAAAATTAAAAATTCAGTTTACATTTTTTGAAAAATCGATAGTTATTAGAAGTTCGCCGCATCATCGGAAAAATTGCAAGATGGCCGCCTAGTCGAAATGAGTCTTTGATGAAATTGTAGGTCCTCTCCTATAGGTAGAACTACTCATAAGATTAAGAAAACAGTTTTCATGTATTATATATAGAATCTGCAGAATCTAATGAAAACTTGGTTTATGGTTAATTATAGCTTGTTTTACATGCCCAAAACTCTGGGGTAACATTATATCTTCACTTACATGTGTTCAATCATTTATTATATGATTCACTTATAGATCTTTAATTTAGTACTGTTAATAATAACCATGAAAATTATATTGAACTTGACATAACCAAGAACTATTAACTAATATGTGATTACTTTTACTTTCTTATGAAAGCTTATGTGAACACCTTATCTAAATGTTATTTATTTGTTCGCCAATGCTACAATTTACATTTAATTACATGCCAATAAAGAAGTAATTAATTGTTATATGAGTAAATATATATTTTGTGTTATCTATTATAAATAACATTTATTTAATTCATGTCAATTATATAATTGTCATAATTTAATGAAGGTAAACCGATTTTATATGACAAGCAAACTTGGAAAATCTTTCTCCTTTACCATGAAAATCTTTATTATATATATATTTATTATATTTCAAAATAATATGATAACAATAATTAGATACTTCTGTTTATTTGTGTATGGTGACGTATTTACATAACATTTTGTTTTCCATATTTCTATGAATTGTGATGTTCTTCAATAGTATCAGTTGTAAAATTTTACGACAATATCGATATTGATTTCTATAATAGTAAATGATAAACATCTGTTAGGTCGTGGAAAATTCGAAGAAAATTTAACAATGCACACATGACAAATGTAAATAGGCTATAATTCACATATGTAAATAGTTTCAGCGGTTACAGGATTACAAATAATCATATAATTCAGATAATTCGAAGTAGTGGTGATTTTTTCACGCATATTAACCTTATAAATACTATAGAATTCACATGATAAATAGATATCTCAATCAAAGTACCTAAGTTGTTCTGGTTTCGTACTCATAGTTCTCACCAGTATAGTAATTACACAGCAGAAAGAAAAATAAGCTACTATGTTAAGTGCAGACCAGAGTTGTAAAGTTTCTCAACTTCGTTGTCAATATGTTGCACTAATCTAAATCGAGTGCGCATAGGGCGGCATTACGATGTTAATTTGCCGCTTCAAATATGCTTGTAACATCAAATGGAAAGACAAATAACTATAATTGAAATTTGCCAACTGGAAAGGATCAATCATAATTATCATTATAAACATTTGAATATATCAATAGAGTGGTGCTTAAATCCCCAGCTACTTAGTTTGTTGTTGAGTTGTTTTTTCAACTAGTCAACAAACACGACATTATCTTTCTAGTCTCGATCACACGCCATTACTGACATATAGCGTGATTGAATTACCGGTGACTCCACGTGGAGATAAAGATTGGTTGAGTAACCACGATGTTAGTTGATCACTCCATTTGGAAACAGAATTTGTACTAGTGAACTATAACAAAATAGATTTTTTTTCTTCAAAATTTAAAACTTAATTCAACCAATTACTGTATGATATTCAACATATATACATGATAATATTTTTATCGTCTCAATCAAAGTTATTGAGTTGTGTTGTTGTGTTGTTAACATTTATCTGCTGTTTAAGCGAGTTATGTTTTGCTGGATGTTAGCTTCTTCTAAAATGTTTATAGCATCCTCAAGTTAGATGCGGTCAAATGTTTGTGCAAGATCGACGAATCACATGAAAATCGGTGTGTTCTATTTAATGGACTTCTCGACAAGCTGTCGTAAGATTAATATCGAATCAGTAGCTGATCTGTTCTTTCTGAAGTCATTCGGTTAATCGCAATTCTCAGTTTATGACGTGATTTTATAGCCAATAATATTATTGAGTTAAATAGTTTCTGAACAGCACTTAATAATAGGTATGGTTAGTTTGTTAGCAGTGGCGGATCCGACTAAGCCTTCGAAGGATCCCAATTAGCACGTAGGTGCCGTATTGATACCACAAACTCGAGGAAACCCATTACAGTGTCATTTCTGCCGCGTTACTTGCCTCTATCAATGCGAGGATGCATTTCTCGACCAGTTTTGATTTGCAGACCGACGAGGTAAGCGACATAATGGTGGCCATACTATCATTGTACGGGAATCGAAGCAGACTAGAAGGCGCATGCCTGCCAGACAGCAAAACATTTCCGCTTGGAATATGCTTGAATTGTTTGGTAGCCTAAAGGATTCTGCCACACTAAGAGTGTCTGAGAAAATCCCAGCTCCAACCCCGGGTTCCATCTTGGAACCATCGGTGAAAATGATGGTATCGAAACTATCCAAGCGGTTTTTGTACTTCCACTCCGCTCGTGTGTGATATTTGGTAGCGAATCCTTTGTTAGGCAAGAACTTTGGCGCCGAATAGTCAGTACCTCGCGCCATAATTTCATGAGATAATAGGCGGAATATGTTATCATACGACACTTCTTGAAAAGTGTCTAATGCACTCAGTCTTACGGCACTACGTGATGCCGTTAATTTGGAGTAGCAGTGCACAGGGAGCAGATAAATATAGGCATTGTTACACTAGTTCTCCAATCTGTGGTTATCTCATTACGTTCAAGTAATTCGTTATACAGTTTAAAAATTTCTGCAATTATATTATTGCAGACACGCGTTTGAGATATCATCAATACAGAAATATTTTCATTTTTCAATATTTTAATTGCTTGTTCAATCAGATATTGATTGATATAAAATTTATTATCTTGAACTCTGTGCCTCGTATGTCTCAAATGAAACTCTTCTGTATTTTTAAATAAATTCTGGAATCCCGTAACCCACGCTTCAGCAGATACTGATGAGTTTTGAGTATAATTATTTACAGGTTTTTGTCTATTTCTGAGAAAATTCCAAATTTTCTTTTGTCTACCATACTAATGTCTTTAATAAAACGTTTGAAGATAGTTACAAAGCTGGTATATTTCTTCAATGCCATCATTCCTATTGTGTTTGCTACTTTAATGTGCATTGTAACAGTTTCAATCTTCTAATTCTAAGCTATTCAGACCTATTCTAATTTATCCTATCTCTAATACATTCTATGGAGTGACGAAAGAAGTGGTCGGCTGTCATCGTGGTTACTGAACCCATCTTTAACTTCTTATCCAATGTCGTGTTTGTCGACTAGTCCAATGACTAGTTTGTCGACTCTTAACAACAATTTAAATAAAAGTAAATAAAAGCTTATTCTCATTAAGATGGTCCTGAACATTGTATCCATCAATTTAAGAAAATTTATCAATCTGAACTGGCTTTTTTGAAATTATTAGAAAATGTGTGACAAGTATAATATGTGATGTATCAATTTCAATAAGACAATGCTAATCAATTTAAGACACCGAATTAGGCTATTATAAAATCAGATTTACTTGCTAGGAATTCATATACTGCGTATTTAATAAATTCTAACTTGTTTATTAATTATTGTTTCTGGTTGTTTTTTTCAGGAAAATGAAAAAGATGTAGAAGTACCAAAAGAAACACATAGCGGCATAAAATTGGGATGGATTCAAGGAGTACTGATACCATGTCTTTTGAACATTTGGGGTGTTATGTTATTTTTACGTTTAAGTTGGGTTGTAGCACAATCTGGCATTGGTTTAACATTACTAACTATTGGCATATCGGCAATTGTTTGTGTTATAACAACTTTATCATTATCGGCCATAAGTACAAATGGTGAAGTGAAAGGTGGTGGCGTTTATTATATAATTTCACGGTCACTTGGACCAGAATTTGGTGCATCCGTGGGCGTTGTATTTGCATTTGCAAATGCTGTTGCAGCTTCAATGAATACAATTGGATTTTGTAGTTCGTTAAATGATTTACTAAGTAAAATTGAAATGCGTTTTTTTGAAAAATTATTTACGATTATTTTAAGTATAGACATTTTTCTGTTCAAGGGGAAAATGGTGTAAAAATTGTTGATGGTGGCAATAATGATATACGCATTGTTGGCGTTATTGCAATTGCTGTAATGATAGTAATTTGTGCAGTTGGAATGGATTGGGAAACAAAAGCACAAAATTTTCTAGTTGCAATTATTGTTATTGCTATTTTTAATTTTATTATTGGTTCATCTTTAGGTCCAAATACTGATACAGCTAATGCACAAGGTTTTGCAGGATTGCATAGTGAGTTACGATTAATAGTATATTAAAGTTATGCTACCAATTATGTCAAATTCTATAATCTATAATCTTCTATTTATAGCCGAAGTTTTTCAAAGTAATTTTGGACCAGATTATAGATACAGTGAAGGAGTGGATCATTCATTTTTCAGTGTTTTTGCAATCTTTTTTCCAAGTGTAACGGGCATTCAAGCTGGAGCTAATATTTCTGGTGATTTAAAGGTAATAGATTTATGATATCTGGCAGATTTTCTAAAATATTGTTTTCTTTCTGTTAATAAAAAGTAAAATACTGTAAAAAGTTAGAATAAAAACAGTGACTTAGTATATAATATGAATTGGTGGATATACTGATGATGTCAGCTTAAATTACAAGTGATTATTATGATAGTAGACTTATACTAGTACATATAATAGTGGAACAAATGACTATTATGATTATAGAGATAATAGTGAAATATCATCTGTCCAATAGTAAACATACTCATGCATTTGTAGAGAAATGGAATAAGAAGCAGAAGGATTGGCCCTGACAAAAGAAATTAAGGAAGCAGAAGATATTCTGTTGATATTATCATTTCTTCAACTTTAATAATATTACTCGTATATAGCTTAAATAAGAGGCGAGATTTTACAATTACAATTATAAAAAATAACAAATCAAAATTTTTAGAAAATTTTGTTTTTGCTAAAGTGCTTAGATACAGTATTTTATTAACTATCGAAGTGTACATATTCGAGTTTTTCATTAAAAATATATTCTAATTAAATCATCCTAATTAAAATATATTAACGTTAATTTATAGGATCCAGCTAGTTCTATTCCTAAAGGAACATTACTATCACTTCTAATTTCTATGATTTCTTATGCTGTTTTCGTTCTATTTGCTGGTGGTTCAGCACTACGAGATGCATCTGGTAATGTCAATGAATTAGTTAATGGGACTCTAATCGGTGTAGTACCAAATTGTCTGGCTGATCATGTATGTTATATTTGAAATTTCAAATTTACAAAATAATTAATTGATTTATTTGTTTATGGCAAAAAAAAAAAAAATTAAATAATATCTAGAGCTGCAACTTCGGATTACATAATTCATATACAATAATGCAATTGATGTCATTATTTGGACCAATAATTTATGCAGGCTGTTTTGCCGCTACATTAAGTACAGCTTTAACAAATTTATTATCTGTACCACGTTTAATTCAAGCACTTGGTATTGATCATATATATCCTGGCATAATATTTTTCTCTAAAGGATATGGTAAACATGGCGAACCATATCGTGGATATGTTTTAACATTTCTCATTTCTTCATTGTTTGTGTTAATTGGTAATTTATTTTATTAAATTTACTCGTATATATTTGACAATTTATGGTAAAGAAAATGATTATACATTTTTCTAGCTGAACTTAATGTAATTGCACCTTTAATATCAAACTTTTATTTGGCATCATATGCCCTAATTAACTTCTGTACATTCCATGCTGCATTTATAAAACCATTAGGATGGAGACCAACATTTAAGGTAAATATTATTATTTTCTTCTTGCCGTTTATATTGAGAACTGATTTTTCTTGCATAATTCATTTTTTTCCTTAATTTCAATTATTAATTATTAGTACTATAATGTTTGGTTGAGTCTAGTTGGATTCATTTTATGTGTGGGAATTATGTTCTTAATTGACTGGATGACATCACTAATTACATTTGCCATAATTTTTGCATTATATCTTATTGTTGTATATAGAAAACCAGGTAATTATCTCTCTAATACCAGTTATTGTTATAATCATAAATAAAGAATATATTTATTTGCATAATTTTACACAGATGTTAACTGGGGTTCGTCAACTCAAGCACAAACTTATAAAACGGCTCTTACATCAGCATATCGATTGCAACAAATTAGTGAACATGTTAAGAATTATCGGCCACAGGTTAGTATATTTGAGGAATATAATATACATTTTCTATTTGTTCAATTCTTGTGTATCTCTGGGATGCAATCACAGAAGATAATTATATAACTGCACATTTTTAGGATTCATAATGCGAAGCAGACTCTAGTTACAAATATTAATTAATTAAAAATAAATTATTATATTGTTTAGGTTCTTGTTTTGGCTGGTACCCGTCAACTACGACCACCACTAGTCGATTTAGGAAATTTGATAACTAAAAATAATTCATTGTTAATTGTTGGTGGAGTTGTACCGGTAAGTAATAAACTTATTCATATAGAATGTTTACATTCCATACAAATAATAAACTCCATGTAGCAGACAATTTGTCAGTAACACACTCCCCACCAGTGTAATGCAAAGTGGATTACACGATACATACGGTGTATTGTACTGAAATTACCCAAAAATGTTGAAACTGACGATTTCCGTTGTTCAACGGCCACTAAGTGTTATATAGTGGTCGAATGTACCGCCGTCGTGTGATGCTGAGGATTCTGTCGGATCTGACGTGTTAGTAATGTCTTTAGGCATTAAATCTGTGCCCATCTTTTGCAATTAAAAGCGATGCTGACATGCTTGTAATAGCACGAGTTTTGTCGTTTTTCTGAACTAATTATCGTAGCAGAATATCTGGCATATTACTACGTATTTTACCATTTACACCAGGTTTCTATCTCAAACCGTTTACGAGAAATTGCATTTTTAGTTTTTGATGACAATCGTTGGTACATTTCACAGGTTTCCAATGGTATTAGAAGATCAATAATCTTTAAAAGATGTATTTTATTTAAAATGCAAATATCTCGGAAACTTTTATAGATATAGTTTTTGTGTCTGAGGATGTAATATGTAGAAAGTTGTTGAGCATCTTTGGCAATTAAAAGCGATGCTGACATCTCAGTAATATCACGAGTTTTTTGGTTTTTCTAGACTAATTGTTGTAACTATATTCTAATTAAATCATCCTAATTAAAATATATTAACGTTAATTTAATTGTTGTAACAGAATAATTGGCATATGTGTATAAAATGAAGTTAGCATTAATTACTACGTATTTTACCGTTTACACTATGTCTCTATCTCCAACCGTTTACGAGAAATTTCAATTTTAGTTTTTGATGAAAAATATTGGTACATTTCATAGGTTTGTGGATTTGTATTAAGAGATCATAGCGGTTATAGATAGAGTTTTCGAAAACATTTGAGCACGAGTTAAGGTCACGATATACAACAGTTGCTCGATTACCGCGACGAGATGTCGACTGCTGTCGATTGGCCGTGATGATGAACTACCCCAATATTCTACTGGAATAGAAGGATTTCCGTACAGCATTTCGGCATCTGTGAACGATGTATCCTGTCGAGGAACGGTTCACATTCCTAACAGAATAAAGGGAAGCGTTTGTGTCCATTGACGATTTTCGGAACACTTTAACGATGCTTTGAGAGTACGATGCCATCTCTCAAGTAAAACAATTGCCTTTGGGTTGTATGCGTCTAAAGTCGAGTAGACATCTCAGTTCAGTGAAGAGAGCAGATTCGAATTGTGTTCGCTGTTCACTGACTACGTGAATCGGTACTCTGTAACGTGGAATGTAATCACGTACGAGAGCATTGGCAACGGTTTCGACTCGAATGTCGACGAGTGGAATAGCCTCAGGCCAGCGTGTAAAATGGTCGATGATGGTAAGATAATACCGATACACCGCTGACAAGCTATACAATTTCTAGCCCAGATGCCAACATCCTTGTTGATTGAGGGCCATATAAACTTACGTTTAAGTAATTTCCGACTACCTCTCACGCCAGGATGTGACAAATTATGTGTCAAAGATAATTTTTTGGAACGATTTAAAGACGATCGGTCAAGCAGTACCTGTCGTGAAATCATAGTAAAACGTGATTTCTGAACCCAAAAACGGTACCTTAATCGCTTTGATAGACGTGTCGTTCAGAATTTCGGCAAACGTTTTGTCGTCATTCCACGCTATTGTTGCAGGAAGTGTTAATCCCTCAACTCTAGATAACGCGTCGGCTACGAAATTTTGAGATCCACAAATATGCTGTATATCGGACGTGTACTGTGCCACTAAATCAAGCTGTCACAGTTGCCTTAGAGATGCTCTTTCGCAGTTTTGAGAAATTCAAAAGTTTGTGACTTATGATCGGCAAAAATAGCTCGCGATCATAAGTGCTATACTTTGTTTGAGCCGTGGTTAATTTCTTAGAAAAGAAACCAAGCGGTTGTCACTGGTTGTTCGTCAATTGTTGGATAACCGGGCCAATGACGATATCAGAAGCATCCGTTGCTAATGATATTTTCGCGTCGGGTTTCGGAAATGCCAATTGTGAGGCATCACCAACGATTTGCTTGTGGATCCCGTTTCTTTTTACCACCTACCAAAACTTGCTCTAAGACCCGTTGGTATGCCGGAGAAGCCGGAGAAGGAATGAAACGTCTATAAAAATTAAGCATGCCTAAGAATCGTCGAGGTTCGCAGACGGTTTGCGGTTGCGTAAAATTCTTAATGGTATGAACGCATTCTTGAAGCGGGCGAATACCGTTTTTATCGACCTCGTTGTCGAGAAACGTTACTGTCGTTTTCGCGAAACAACATTTCTCAAGATTTATTAAATTCTCGTAGAATTGCAGACGTTGAAAAATTTCGAAAAGATGATCTAAGTGGTCTTTCCGATTTGTCGAAGTGATGAGAAGATCGTCGATGTAGGCGAAACAAAAGTCTTGATCACGACACGAATGACGGCGTGAATAAAACTTTGGAACGTTTGCGCTGCATTCCGAAGTCCGAAAGTCATTCGATTGAACTCGAATAGAACCAAATCGCTGTTTTCTTCACGTCATCCTCGTGTACTGGGCTTTGGTGATAGGCTCGAACAAGATCCACGATACTTGGTTATGCAAACGGCTACGCGCCTCTAATCTGGCCACCTTTGCACTTAGTCGTTCTACCTCTTGTCGTAATGCCTGTGGCGGACGATGCATATTCGGTTACCAAAAATGAAATACTTTTTTTTTTTTAGCAAAAAATGTCAAATAAATCTCGTAAAGAAGTAATAAAAGATGCTCAAACATGGTTAGCAGCAAGAAAAATAAAAGCATTTTATAATATTGTCGATGGATTTGAATTCGAACAAGGTGTTGATGCATTAATTCAAGCATCTGGAATTGGTAAATTAGCACCAAATATTTTATTAATGGGATACAAAAGTAATTGGCAAAAATGTTATAAAAAGGATTTACTAAGTTATTTTAATGTTTTACAGTAAGTCGAAGTATTAGATAAATAAAATACTAGTTAATAACGTTTTTCCATTTATTTTTTTTATAGTAACGCATTTAATAAACGTTTAGCTATTGCCATATTACGACTTCCTAATGGTTTAGATTATTCATATTTAAATATTGATATTAATCCCATCTTTAAAAATACTGGACTTATTACGCCAAATGATTCTGCATCTAATTTAAATCAAATGACAACATCAAGTATAGATATGGATGTTTTGAAACCACCAATGATTATGCATGCTGATTCATATTTAAATTTAGTAAAAATACCGAGCCCAAATGCATCTTATACAACACCACAACAACGTGAGTTAAATTAGATTTTGAATTTATTTTCAAAATTAAGAATATTCAATTATTGCTTTTTTTTTTGAACAAAAATATAGCACCAATGCCAAATCAGCAAAAATTAAGAATAAATGCAATTGATGATAGAGATAGTATTATATATTCAACACGTGGCGGATCAACAGTACCAAAAGAAATCCTGGACGCCATGGGAGTATTTCATGTTAAGAAGTCGAAAGGAGTAATCGATGTTTGGTGGTTGTATGACGATGGTGGTATGTAGTAGCTTATATATTTAATTCAATCTTATCAATACACAGTTCAGATGAAAAAGCTGTATACTTAAGTTAACCTTGCAGACAAATATCTTCTCTTCTTCTTCTTCTTTCGTTAGGTCATGGACCTGTGTTTTTCTAGGACATTTTATTTTTAGTTAATTTTGAGATGC
>JANSTX010028810.1:0-14565 GCA_027564355.1 Penthetria funebris | reverse complement strand
TCAATGCTTCTCCATTTTCATTTAATGTATCTTCGTTAAATATTTGTTTAACGCCATTCAATATCGAGTTTCCCACTATAGCATTCATATCACCCATTATTAATATCTTATCGTTAGATGAAAAGTTATCTATTAAATTATTATTATATATTAATTAAAATATTCTTTAACTCTATCCCAATTCCCAAATAATGGAAAAAGAAACAAAGAGAGTGAAAAAAAGATCCGACCGAAAAAAGAGAACATGTTCTCTTTAAAAGAGATGTTCTGGTAACCGTAACTGCACATAATTACTGTACGACAGATATCTGTTATATTACAAAAAATATATGAAGGTGGTGTGACAATGATGTTTATTCAAAGTTGTGCCATGGTCACAGAGGAAATATAGCCGGCAGATAATCTAATCGTGAACTTCCGTCATTTTATCTACAGCATTCATAATTTATTATAACCTGAGTACAGTTAATCATTCGGTTCGTTCATCATTGGTTGCCATTTATTTATCATAATTAAAATTATAGCAATAATTTTAATCAATTGTAAAGATACAAATCAATTTAAATGACCTTTGCACACAATTTGCATCACTATTTTTATTTTTATATATATTTTAAAAATGTTATATATATAAATGTATTTAATTACTAATTTCTTAATTAAATATAATTTTATTCAATGGCAAATTATTTTCTGTAAAAAAAAAAAATGTATTTAATTTTTCAATATTCCATTGTAAAAACAAATTTACATCTATTTTTATGTCTATAGTCGAAAATTTTACAAAGTTATTCAAAAAGTAATGAAATAAAACAGAAAATACGAAGACATTGATACTACCAAGCACATGACGTACTTACCGTTTATGTTTGGATAAGTTATCAGTACTTCTATTTAACTCATGTGCTGGATAATATGACCTCAAAATAGAATAAAATTGAATTGAAATCACACAGCTGATTCAAATATTTAGAGATATTATGAAACAAGTGATTAGTTTAGTTAATTTAAACTGCAAAAAAGATATAATTTTTATTTTATCTCATTATCATATGACATTGATATGAATGGTCATTTGGTTTTTTTATTAAAAGATCCAGAAAATTTAGCGAATTCAACGATATGTCATATATTAATATATTATTTTTATATTGTTTTCGAAGATGTATGCATATAATTAATAGATTATTTTGATATATCATCATTTTACTACCATAGAAACAATTTAAAAATAAGATCGACATCATCAACAGATACCTGCAACACATGTAATCCATGATAGTTATCAATATGTAAAGCAAAATCAATACAGACGACATCGCCGGGTGTTCTTAGAATTTCAATTATAAACTAGGAAAACCCTGTGCACTTGTACAAAAATATTGGCATATAGGTTCAATTCGTGTTACATTAATAACTTAAGTTTATACGTTATTTCCACTGTATAGAAATTATTGAATTAAAATTTAAAACACAAATCATAGCATATTTATTAAAAAGGAAGAGCAGCTAACCATTAAACCATTATAGAATACTTGACGCGATCCTGCAACTATTTCTAATATAAATTCGCACGAATGCACAACTTGGAAGTGAAACATATAAATCGATACGCTGAAAACTTTGACCCTTAGATTTATTTTTGATGAAAGCATATCCGAACCGTACAGCAAACTGATGACGATTAAAATTAATCATTTTCAGTGTTTGACAAATACGTAACTTGAATAGAATCCAAAATATTAAGCACTTTTTCATTTATAATACACGACAATGTTCATTTTTAGGACATAATATGGCTTTATGCAATGTATCAGATATATCATCTGAAGTAAAGCTAGTACCAAAATATCTGTTACTATTATATATATCGTGAGATATATGTGATTATGGGTTTTGAAAAAGAATATTGATTTTTTTTATTTTGATTTGTGCAGTAATTCTGTCCATTACCAATTTCACGAAGCCATTGACTAAAATTTTAATCAGTAATCGCTCTCATATTCAATTTGAATATGTAAAAGTGTTTCCGAAGAGCTGATTTTTTTCACAATTTGAACACGATTGCCACTCCTTAGAACTGGTAACACTTGACGAAAATCGCCGCATAAAACTACTGTCTTGCCACCAAATAATGACTTGTTATTCCATAATATCTTGAAAAACAATATCAACAATTTCTAAAGCAGTATTAGATGCCATGGATGCCTCATTCCATATTAGATACAGACACTGTTCGTATCATAGCCATATTATCCTGATATAGTTTTGACATAAATTTGCGTCAGCTGATAAAAGATATAAATGTTACCGATGTAGGTATTATTATTTGTGAAACCATTCATATGATCTAGCAATCTTTAGTAAGAATCAATGCGACAGCTCTGTTGATTTTGACGAATGAATTGTAGTCGAGTGGATTCAATTTACGATACGCGAGCACATGCATAAACTAAATACTGCTAAAATAATTTACCTCCATAGTGTAAAGGATTGAAAATAAGTTTACGTACTGCAATTTTGTGTGCATAAAATGTATTAAGTTATGGTACAAATTAATAGAACAACCGAATTCACCATTTTGGAAAAAAAATATGTTATGCATTTTTACATATTCGTACATCTTTACCGATGCCAGTCAAATGAAAATAAAAATTCTTAAAATTATATACAAGAAAATATAGAATCTATTTCAAATTGATGCACTAAAAACTAAAATAAGTTTCTATATTTTTTCTTTAATGTTTTTCTAATGCTTTTGTCAATAAATCATTCATTGATGTTAATAATGTTCTAGGATCATCGGCAAGACCAGCACCAACCATAGCATTTGCAAAAAGCTATAAAGAAAAATAAAATCGGAACAAATTAATGAGCTAAACTTTTCTACAACTAAAAGGTGGATAAAAGAAATTACTTGTTTGACTACTAATACCGCTAAATCTGTGTCAGAAGCTTTCAGTGTAAATAATTTCTTAATGATAGGATGTCTGTAAAAAAAAATGTTTTTTTGTTAAATTTATATAACAATTAAATACATTGTATTCTTATGATTTATATTCGACTAACACACTGTGGTTCCCATACAAATAACGGTTTCATTATCATCATTTCGAGCTTTATTCCACGCAAAAGCTTAAGGCGTCAACGAACAACGGACATTTTTACCGATCAATTTCTTCTTCTTCCTCTTCCTTGACTTATTACTTATTTAGGGTCAGCCCTCCTACTTCTCAATCTATTTGCGCATTCAATCTGTTCAAGTCATTTTGAACAACTGATAACCAAGTAGCTTGTGGGCGACAGCGTTTCCTTACATCTTTTCCAATATTCAAAGCCAATTTAAGGCAATAAGTTTTTGGTCTACGCATTACGTGACCGAACCATCTTAATCTACTTTGAGTGATTATGTTGGTGATGGGAGTAACTTTTAAACTGCCTCAACTATAGTTTTTAATTCTGTCTTTCAATATTACACCGAATGACGCATCTTAACATTTTCATCTCGGTTGTGTGTAGTTTCTGCATATGATCGCCTACTTTTACTGGCCAACATTTCAGAACCGTAAGTCATTGCTGGTCGAACAACAGTTTCATATACACATTCCCCTTTATGTTTGGTGACATTTTTCGATCAGATAAAACTCCACCCGCTTGTTGTGATAAGCGATCCCAAATATTTGAAATTTTCTGTAACGGGAAGTGGTTAACCAGGGAAGAGGATCCTGTATTGTATACCAGACAGAAATTGCATAATAGTTATAAAAATTAATGGGCTTAATGCAGAACACGGAGTCTTGTGTCCAAATTTCTTTCACATATTTTTACCGTGTCTGAACTAATTTTGATTCCTCTGTATTTAGAGCAACTGTGTATATCTTCCTTATTTTTATAAAATGGTAAGAGATTGCTTTGTCTCCATGAATTTGGTATTGTACCTCCGTTTAAGATCTTTGTTAATAAATTTGCTAATCATTGATATCTAATATCACCCAGATATTTCCAAACATCTGATCGGATGTCATCTGGAGCAATCAAAACATTTCCTCTCTCATCTTTTGTGAATTTGATAGAATTTGTGAATTTGATAGAATGTAAGTCTTTGCTAGCAGCATTTCTTTGTGCAGCAATTTCGTTTTGATCGCCAGACTCAAGATGCTCATATAGTTGATTTGTGGCTCTAGATTTGGAAATAGCTACCGCCCGTCTTGCTTCACGTTTTGCTATTTTATACATTTCTAAATCGTCATCTTGAAAATTGCAACTTTCCTACATGTAACTTAAACCACGTTGTTTTTAAATGTTACTTTTAGAACGATTTTTGCTACTACAAACTGTGCTATGAAGTAAGGGGCTCAAATCACTTACAAGTACTCAGTCCACTTTCCCTTTGTTGAATCTCATTTGAGATCATCAAAACGTCCCTAGATTGAATTAAACATACAGTTCAAAAGCACTATCCGTTTTTATCATCAAGCTACAATGTTTTTTTTTTTTAAAAAGGCACGCTTATCTCGCGATGCACTCTTCTTCCAACCAACTTTGTAAAGTTGACTACATTGTGTCTGCAGATTCTGATTGTCCTTCCCATTGATATTGTTTCTTCTTATTATAAGATGCACGTCATCCATGTCATCACTAATCCATTCCTTCCTTTCGTAACTAATGAAACCAAGACTATTCTCAGTAAATTGTTTGAATATGATAGCGAATGCAATTTAAATTCGTTGTTCACCGACACATATTAGAAAAATCGTTTGCCATCTATTCGATTTCGGGTACGCCAGTCCGGTTTCTTCATGTATTTTTTTGTGCGCAAATATAGCACCACCAATCACAAGATTATGCAGATTATGCAGATACTGCAAAATGTCCGTAAAAAATTTTCCATTGTTATTCATATCACCTATTCTTTGTGTACCCATAACGGGTTCCCAGCCCATGTTATTTGAGCAAAATTTTGCATTAGCGTCACCCATAATATCCGAACATAATTAAATTTCGGGGCACATTCGTATCGCGTACGTCTCGTCTGTAGAACCTTCTTTTTCGAAGATGTATTTTCTGAATTTTATGGCCTCGAAAAATATAAATCAGACTATGTTTGTTGCCTAGCAATAAACTAACTCAACTACTGTGACCCATATCCAGAATATCCAGAAATTAAGATGTCACCCGTATAAGAAGTCGTGCTCCACTGGTGTGTTCATATTGCGGCAACTAAGTTGAGACTTGACTAATAAAATAATAATGTAGAAGCGCCAGTTACTCTTTTGTATAATATTGCAATAGAAATGGAAAACGGGAAAGTTCTTAAGAACAACAAAACGTCAGTATACTGGATAGATGGATAAGTTTTTAGAGTTCAGAATTTACATTTATCTTCGGGCAATCCGTAAACATCCCTAGTTGTCTAGTTTTCATTCAAACATTGTTAATAAACAATTAACCTATAGATGATGTTATCAAAATGAAGCTGTATTTTCTTTCAGTGTCCAATTTAATGTATCGCAACTGTTAATAAATCAAGCGCAACGTCGTGATGTACTGCAGTAGTAGTTATAGTGTGAACATAATATCTATTGAGGGATTTGTAGTAAATATCATGGCTTGTCGTGATGAACAGGATAAACACTTAATGAAAATAGAAACATATTGACCATACATATACTACACTGGTATATCCGATTGATAATATAACATATGTGCTTATCTATAATTTATATAGTGAGGTGCTGATTAAAGAGCATATAAATATTAACGGTAATATTTACATGATGATGCTAATTTCTACGATTTTAAATCACAATAGTTTATTACTTACTTTGGATTAATTTCTAATTGTGGTTGTAAAAGTGCAAAACGATTTTCTTCTGGAATTTGATGTCCTTGTGTTTTTATAAAATGTCTTGCGGCAGCCATTTCTTCCACAGTAATTACACACGGATGTTCATCTAATCGTGTTGTTACCTTAATTAAAAGAATTCCTTTTTACAAATTGTTTGTATTTTTAGTATTATGTCATAATATTGAACAAAAGTATAATTCATACATACACAAATTATTCGTACGTACTTAACGCATTATAAGTGAGTAAAATAATAAAAAAAAAAATAAAATATCAACTTAATAGAAGAATCGATCCTAATTATGATTATAAAGACTCATCCATACTTTCGGTAGGTGTATATTATTAAATAATATTATAAAATTTTCTTACTTTAACATTTGCTACTTTTCCAGCTAATGTTTGTTTTATCCAAGGAACAATTTCATCGATTTGTGATCTTAATAAGCTACCTTCAACTGGAAATATAAATAAAATTTTGACCAAAAATATTACAAGTGAGAAAAGACCAAAAAAAAAATTTATATGCACACCTAATTCTGTTAAATTATCAGCTGATTTATCTTGACGCATTTCCTTTTCAACAGACACTAAATTCTTACCCATAAACATTTGCAATTGCATTAAAACTAATTCATCGTAAGGTTCATAACAGTAAAGTACTTCAACATTTGTTTTCTTTAATCCTTCATAATATGGTGAATTTTCAGCTAGAAAACGGCTAGTCGGACAATAAAAACAAATTTAGGATTAAAAAAAAAAACAACTATTAATATCACTCACGAAGAGAGATAAAATGAATATGTAAACTTCCTCGAAGCATGACATGTTTGTAATAAAAATTAAAATATATTTACCTTGGTGCAGCTATATAATAAATATCCTTTTGGTCTTCCTTCATTTGATTACAATATTCTGGTAAACTTACTCTTTTCCCATCAACACATTTACTAGAATCAAATCTTAAAAGTTTTGCAATCTCTTCCTAATCAAATACATACAAATTTACATATTAAAATTTAATAAGCACTTCTCAATTACACATCAAAAATATACTTTTTCATTATGTTGATCGCTCGTAACAATACCTTCCTTTAAAAATAAACCATAATCTTTATAAAATTGTTCAAATTGTTCTGGATCTTTAGTCGATCGATCATGAAGAAATCTTAAAATTCTATTTGTTAAAACATTTCTCAGTTTTCTGAAAGAGAAACACAAATAAGAAATTAATTTATCGCAAATTATCTAAACACGAATCTTATACAAATATTTACTTAATCAATGAACTATTCTGTAAAAGTTCTCTGCTTAAATTAAGTGGAATGTCTTCAGAATCAACAACACCTTTAACAAATCGTAACCATTTTGGTAAAAGCATATCAGTTTTCGATTGAATTAAAATTTTTCTTGTATACAGAGCGACACCAACATCTGTATCACGAGACAATTCAAATAATCCCGGTTTACCTTCGGGAAAGTATAATAGGGCTCTAATGCTTAATGGTACATCAGTCTAAATTAAATAAAAAAATATAATAAATAAAGGAAATTTACATTCAAATTAGTATTACCTTGTAATGTAATGTATATCTTGGAGTATCGAATGTATTACCAGTAAAACGATAAAATTCATTGTGTTGTTCAGGTGTTACTTCCTTGGGTTCCATTAACCAAATTGGTTTAATTTCATTTACTTTACGACCATTTAAGTATATTGGACTGCCAACAAAATTACTATATTTTTTTATTACACCTAAAATTATGGACAAATTATTATTAATTATTGAACTGTGCACAACACATTCACACTTACTTTTAATTCTATCCTCATCAGCATATTCTCTACAATCAGTTTTCAAATAAATGACAATTTTTGTACCTAATGAAACACCTTCAGCTTCTTGTACTTCATAAGTGCCTGATCCATCAGATGACCATTTTAGACCTGAAAACATAATTATAATAAAAATGTTATTAACTGTATTTTTTTACATGGTTCAACTACACGGAAAATAAAAAATCATGGGTGACCAGTAGCATTTTCACACAATGATTCTTCCATAAATATTTTGTTATGGAAGTCCGAAAATTTATGAGTGCAAAAAAAAAATTGAATTTAAAGTTCTTCCTCTTGCTGGTTATCCAATGTTGGAACATCCAAATGTGCAAATGTTGTTATTGTCCTCCAACACAACATCCATAATTCAACCACTCGATCAAGGTATAATTGTAACTTTTAAAACCTAATAGTACATTCCAGTTCATTTTAAATAAACTAGAAAGTGACGAAACGTTGACTCTAATTGATGCATTAAAATCATTTTCAATTTTTGATTGCATAACAAATGCTAAATTATCGGAATTACGAAAGTCAAATTTGAATAGCTGTTCGAAAGCAATAATTTGGCCTGAGTGCGTTTCAGTTACAAATCCTACTACATCTCAATTGGTTAAATATTACGATATCATAGCACTGGCATTTGAAGTAAGGCGATAAGGGTTTCGATGTAATGATCAATGATGATATTGACGAACTTCTTGCTGACATAGTCTTCAGTGATGTATATATATTGGAAAGACAAGGCGAATATACTACAATGCTGAATCAAGGTGATGATGATGATGAAAAACAACCATGACTTAACGCACGTCAGATACGTCAAGATTTGAATATGGCGAGTAAACTATAAAATAATTTTCTGGAGCAGACGATGCACGTGGCAAACAATTTAAACGATAATACATGTACCGATACGCGAAATTGGACAATAGTTTCAAAAAAAAAAATAAATACAGTTCTTGATCACAAATTTTTTTAAACGGACCACCAGAGAACATTGACAACATATAAAGTTTTTACATTTGAATTATGTACAATAAAAATACAAATTTGAATTTTTACAGGAATTTCCTCAATTTTTTTAAAAACAGGTTTTTGTATGGATTTCACATTTTTTACACGATTTTCTCCGGAACGTATCTACTGGGTAAAAACAGTATTGATTCTACATTGTACAATTTACTAGTCATTATACAGCCAATAAAAAGGACCACTTATAGAATCACAGAAGGTTGAAACTTCTAAACAAAAATAAAACAAATAACTACTCAAAATTTATATCTACCAGGTGCATCTTTTTTCGATGATTTTGTAAATAATTCAATTTTATCGGCAACCATAAATGCTGAATAAAAACCAACACCAAATTGTCCAATTATATTCGATGAATTCTCATTTGCTTTATCTTTAATTTCTTCTAAAAATTGTTTTGATCCAGATCGGGCTATTGTTCCAAGATTACTGATAAGTTCCTCTTTGGTCATACCAATACCTGTATCTTGTATTGTTAAAATCATTGTTTGCTTTTCCGTACTAATATGAATTTCCATTGCACGTCCTGTATCATCATAATCTTTCTCATGTTCACCGGCTGTATGAATTGTATATCGAAACTTTTCTAATGCATCACTTGCATTTGAGATGAGTTCACGAACAAATACCTAAAACCAAAGCAATGTATAAAAAAAAAAGTTTTTTTTATGTACATATCCACATGCATTAAACTACCTCTTTCTCTGAATATAATGATCGTGCCACAATATCCAATAACATTCGGGTTTCAGCTTGAAATTCATGTTTATCTGGATTACCAGTTCCTATCTCTTTATCTTTAATAATTGAATGATAAGTTTCTTCTGTAGCAGCCGTGCTTAATAATCGAATATTTGGTTTCAGGGCTTATTCAAAGAGTAATTAATCAAAAAGAAAAAAATGGTTAGAATAAAAACAAATAATAGGATTTAAGAAAGCAAGAGATGAGTTGCGGCATGCCGATTCACCTCATCGAATGAGATTTTTACAAAGTAAGAAAACATAACCTACATTTACCTTTTGTACATTGATGAAAATTTCTATCACTTTTCAATTCATATAATTTAAATTGTTTACCATTATATTTAAGTATATTTCTGTTTTGTTTAATTATATTAAAAGCCCTTGAAAATATTAAAGACATTTTTCTTTCTGTATATTCCGTATTATTCTAACACAAATGTCAATATGATTATCAATGATGGAGTACGGTATACATAATTATAGTGTGCTTCGTTCAATTTCATCAACTTAACGTGGTTTCAAAATTTCCTATTTTAAATATTTGTTCAAAATGTTATGATTCGTTGTTGAATTCAGCAACAAAAATTTCTTACTTGCCCAATATTTTGTAGATACATATCTTGTGCATTTCAACAATGTCAGTATTTAAACCTTATCGAGTGGTAAAAACCGCATCTTTAATGATAATTCTTCGACACAATATTTCTGGTCGAGCAGATCTTCTACTGACCTGTGGATATTAATGTCTAACGTAAATCCTATTATTCGTCACTTTCTAAATCCATAACTGTATTGATTTCAATCCAACTTGTCTTCTTCATTAGTAAAAAATATTCATGCCTATATATCCATTTGTAAACTATATTTCACTACACCCAACCAAAGACGACTATATAGAAACAATATTGAATGTAACACACTCAATAAGTTCGTATGATGACCAATAAAACAACAACTTTTAGGCAAAATTCGATTTAATTCATCAACATAGTCTCCTTCAAGAGTGATACATTTATTCAACGCTTCTCAAATATTTCGATGCCGTTTTTGTAAAACGATTTATCTTTGGTCTCAAAATACCTTTTAGTTTTGGCAATCACTTCTTCATTGGGTATCAAATCTCTTTTCCTGGAGCATCCTTTATAAGTCTGCAAACAGGTAGGTAGTAGTCGCTGGAAGCCTGATCTGAAGAACACCACTTTGTGGACTTTTTTCTATTTCTGAAACAACTGCCGAAGCGTTTCAGCTTCATCAGTGTTTGTACAACAGCGTTTAAAATCAGCAAACCATTTTTCTCGATGGAGCAGAGTCGTCCGAATAACACTTGATAAGTCAATGCTTTGCTTGAACAGTATTTTTTTCCATTAAAAAGCAATGCTTTATCAACACATGAAATTCAGATTTTTCTATTATTTTGAAAATCACTGTAACTTGTGAACTAAACGTCAGATTGTCATATAATTTTGACACGTATCGTTTAAAGCATGGTACTTCCTAAAAATCATGGATGTATCAATAGTGGATCCATCTATATGTCATTCGTGCCTTTTCTTCAGCATTCTAATCAGTTGGAACTTAATTAAAAAATCACATATTCCACTAATAATGTGGATGGAATGCAGATGTGATGTTGATCAAATTTACCATTTCTGGTGCAATACGACAATAGCTGTCTTGAAGCATTTTAGATGTTGTGAACCTTTGAATCTTATCGTGTAGCATTAATATCGGAGTAGGGATAGGGAATGTGAGGAATATGGAGCTAAATAAACGCGCGTCAACCGATTTCATCGGAGCCTCGACTGTGGTGTTGATCAATTCAATAATGTTTAGTTTATATAGTTATTGGTAAAAGGGAGAAATTGGAGAAGAACAGAAGTGGTGATTACGGCTTATACGTAGGCGTACCATAAATATGTGAGATTAAAGTAGTGAATATGGCTCACTATGTGTTCCTTCTATGCCCGCAGCATAGTATATTCTGCGGTTACTAATAGACATATAATCGTCTCGAGGTCTTCTGGCACCAGTAAGCAAATGATGAACCTTGCGTTCGAAAATTCGGATCCCCTCCATTTGATGTGAGGAAATTGAACACCAAGAAGCGAATGCAAATGTCATTAATGGGCGAATTAGTTGTTTCTTGCAGAGAATTTTTATTATCAAATTTGATGGTTTTCTTTGCTTTGTGCGTATTGATTTATAAATTTTACTTTTATTGTCGTCTATATGTGGACTGAGAACAGATCAACTATTGATTCGATATTCATATTACAACTTGCGAAGAACTCCATTGCATGCAACACATCGATTTTCATGTGCTTCTTCGATCTTGCATAAGCTTTCAACCGTATCCAACTTGATATTGTAAACATTTTTGAAGAAGCTAACATCCAGCAAAACATAAATGAAAGGAAAGCTCACAAATAAAATTCCAACATCAACTGGAAGCCGTCACTGTGATAATTTAGGCCCAACTACATCCAATATGGTTATGAACAAAATTAAATCTACTGGAATTGGTTATAGAATGGGAAATCAATTGATCAGTATTATTTGTTATGCGGACGATGCTGTTCTCATTGCAGAAAATGATGACGATTTATAACGTCTATTATTTGCATTTGAACAAGATACTGAAAGCTTAAACATGTTGATATCTACCATGAAAACAAAATCAATTATTATAGCCATAGAACCAATAAGATGCAAACTAGTGGGAGATAACAAACCAATTGAGCATGTTATGAGTTTCCGTTACTTTTGGGTGTAGAAATAAGCAGTTATCGAAATGTTACTGTAGAAGTTCGCTTTCAAACCAACAAGACCATCAATATTTCGATGCCTTCATATTGTCATTTGGCGAAACGATTTCATGTTGCTAGAAAGTAAAGTACGAATTTAGAAAACGTACGTTAGACCCAGTTATAAGTCTAGACCTAAATAACATATCGGAATAACAGAAATGAAAATCATACGCATTTTCACCGCTCAATCACACAAATATAGGATCAGAAGTAATGATATCTGAGATGAATGTCAAATTCAAGTAAAATGAACAAGTATCAGAAGGTGTTATTGGAGAGACCATGTTGAAAGAATGCCAGATAATAGAATCGCAAATACTGCAATGAAACAACACTCAAGCGGAACACGGCCTATTGGAAGGCCTAACGAAAGATGAAGAAGAATAAGATCACAAAACATAGTCAATCAAAGTCATGAAATGAAATGTTGCGTGTAATTCTTGTTTGGTTGATTAATAATTTGAATTAAATCCTCATCATTTATGAAATTTTTCATTGCGCATTCGGATATCAAATAATTTATATTAAAATCATTTGATAAAATAAAATGTTGTTCTACTTTCAATGGGCCACTCATAAAAAAAAAAACTTATAAATTTTATAGAATATTTTAATTAATTTAAGGGTAATGTTATTCTTTTTTCCACCAAACTATATATGATTAATTATTTAATTAATTATTACACTTTAATTTGATTGGTTGTTGCGGTCTGAAATTAATACCATGGTTGCGAAAATAAATTCCTCTCATAAATTGGTGGTAACTTTTAAATTTATAGTGTAAGTAATATGAACGTTTTTTAAATTGCTGTTCATGTAAATATATTAAATTCATTTACATTTAAATTTCCAATAAATGTATTTAAATTATGGTTTTTGTTCATTTATGTTCACAAAGCAATGAAAATATTAAACAATCAGACTTGACAACGTTCAAATTGTTCAATCAAAAGTATCGAAAGGAACATAACCTAAAAACCTTAAATGTATCAGAACTTAAATTTTCATATTCAAACAAAAATATCCCTTTTACTTTGTGAATATTTTTGGCGGTATTTAAATCTTCGTATTATTTTTAAATACATTTTTCTATACTATTATTAAATACTTTACAGATATAGTCCAGTGGGAAAAATAACTCCTTTAAATATTATTAATATGTTAATAAAAACAACAATTTTTATATTTTTGAACTCCATAGTTGTCTGCGTACCCCATTTCAAATATATCTTAGAGCTTTGCAACTGTAGATCTGTTGTCTGGAGATCTAATATTATAGGACAATTTTCTGAAAAAAATACTTCTAAAGCAGTCAAATTTAGGAAGAACAAAAAACAATAAAAAAAAAAAACGATATACAATTTAATTTCTGCAATACAAACTTTATTTCAAGACAACTCTTTTCTATTCAGTTTTGTGTTTTTAATATTTTTTTTTTATACCATACGTTCATAATTAATTTAAATTAAATATATATTTTGTATATATTTTTATATTTAATACTAAAAAAAAAAAACTTTATAATTTTTTTCAGTATTACAAAACATTTCTATATAATTATAAATATAAACAATATATCTCGAGGAAAAAAAAATCATTAAAAATTTCTATATTAAAATATAAATTTTTTATAAATTATACATTTTTAGAGTCACAGAGGAGGAGAAATAAGAAAATTAGTTAAAAATATTACACAACTATTTGATTGTTTTTGTTTATCATTTTTGCTTTTAATTAATTTTTATACACAATTAGAATAATAAAAATTTATTCAAAATTTTCAAATTATTTCAACTACAAATGCAATTATTTATCCTTAGCTATTTTTTTCATCTTCTATTCTTTTTAATCAACTGTGTCCTACTAGCTTATTTTCGTTTTAATTTATTTATAAATATTAAAAAAACCTAGGTGTTTCTATTTATTGTTTTTAAAAATTACATTTTCTTTATAAAACAGAAACTATTGTTTTTAAGTTTTTTAATTTTTAATTTTATTTTTTTTTTTTAAATAATTTTCTCTGATTACTCGAAACCATCGTAGTATACTCGTATTTTTTAATTTTCTTATGATATTTACTTTTCTTCTAATACTTTATTTTCCTTAATATACACAGAATTGTCTTCTTTACAATTTTAATTCATTTATTTTTTTAATTATTTTTTTTATTTTATTAAAAAAAACAACATCTATTGCTTTAAAGAAACAAAAAAAAAAAAAAAATTGATTTGTATAAGTACACTATTATATAATTATATATACTAATAAGTTTAAATAATTTTTAAAAATTA
>JANSTX010028799.1:0-14569 GCA_027564355.1 Penthetria funebris | reverse complement strand
ATATAATAATTTGAAATGTTAATCAATTCCCAGGGCCTACAATAATTGGCGATGCCAATTATATTTCTCTCGTTTTAAATGTAGTTTTGCAAACAGTCTTTCTTTGTTTCTATTCATTCAATTTTTTTTTTACTAACAATCTATGTTGTCAAATAAGAGGTTCATCAGTCTTTAAAATATTTCGTACATCAAATTCTCATAATATAAAATTAATATATCATCACTATGTTACTTACCATTACCATAACCATAAACATAATGGCAAATACTTAAAATTGTCCAAAATTGTCCTGATTTACTTAATGGAAGTATCTATAAAATTCGAGTGAGCTTTCTTCTTCGTATGAATTCATCGGATTCCTTTTGTGGATAATATATCAGAAATAATATTTTTGAGTATCATTTGCATATTCTATTGACAGACATAACTCTGTGTTCAATATAGGTATAATATACGTACGGTTTCAATAGCAACACATATTGAAAATATAGCGTAATTTCTCTAGATGTACTTATTGCATTAAAGTGATACGCAATATTTTTACCTAGAATTCTTTTTTCTCATTGAACTATACCGGTATTATTTCTAGTTGTATACGTAATTTTAAGTTAGAAATTATATATTTGTGATAAATGTTTTCAACAAATTATGGCAATTAAAAAACATCAATGCTGAAGGTTTAACTTAATTTAATATAGTTACTATTTATTATCGTTACGTAATGCTACTTAAACAGCACCATTTACACTGAAACTAATGTATTTTTTTACAATTTTTTTAATACTGTTATAGTTAGAGCTTAGACTTACACACATATTATAAAATATTAAGTGTCAGGGTTGTTGCATCAATATTTACGGGTTCAATTGCATGAAGCCATAAAAAGAAATTGACCGTAAAAAATATAAAAAAAAAAAAAAACAGGAAGATTAATCAGTTTTAATATGAATTCATTTGTGCATATTACGAAGCATATATGCAACATGCAATGGGAAAAATTAAAAAATTAAAACACATTTTCTTGGTAGTTGGACTTGAACTTGACTTACCTTCCTCTTTTATAATATATACGATTATTCGATATATATTTATATATACGAGTATAATAATAACTTGTAATCTGATGTGTTTTCTATTTTAAGTCTATAATGTAAGAACCTTTATTCAGATTTTCTTTTTTATTAGTTTTTACATGGTAATATGCTTTGGTTATGTAATAATAAAATTTCGTAATATATGAGTATTATTATATTTAATAATAAAATAGAATATTTGAATTGTTTTCCTTGGAAATGATTTAACGATATAAAATACTCGTATAATACACACAAAAAAAATCTAGTTTTTCCCTTGAATTTGAATGTACGTATATTTCTAGAGTTTAATGCTTAGGTGGAATATTTATATATTTATACAAATGTACATTATTTCTTAAAATAAAATTTCGATGACACAATGATAAATCATATATGTTTATGTCGACAGAACATGATCATATGAATATAGTTAAAAAAAGATTTGCGATAAAGCTAAATAGTTATTATTACTATTTTAGTTTTACAACATGGAAAGAAATATTCAGAAAATTGAAAGTAGGTACGCATCTGATAAAATACCTATTGACAACAACAGGAATTTTTGACAAAATATTATTTGTCATAACTTTCAAATTTTGCAGCAATACAATGGTTTTTTAACATTTGCGACAACCACCAGACTCTAATTCTGCATGTACCAAACTTTTACCAAATATTCAAAGTCATATATTTCATCTATTTGTTCACTATTTTACCTAGACCTTTTTCAATTCGTGACATTAAAGCACTCAGTATATCTTTCTATTTGCTGAATCTCATTTGAAAGAAAAAACAAACCTTACTTAGTGTAAATTGTACAGACTGTTGAAAATCACTGTTTGATTAGTTTACTTTACAGACGGTTTCGATCAATGTGCAGCATTTTGTGGCCCGAATTGCTATGTGATCAAATAATTAACGTTTATTCTGTCCTACAGTTTTACCAACATCTTTTTTCTATTCCACAATATTGCCAGATTTTGTTGGTATATTTTCAATGTTTACTTTTATTATTATTAAATTCCACTTGTCCTTATTATCAATTGCTTCCTGATGCCATAACTAATGAAACCAAGAATGTTTTCACCATTTTGTGTCAAAGAGCTGTTCAATTACCAAATAATGATCATTGAAAACATCCGCAATTTCTTCATATTTTATTAACAGTTATGTGATATATTTGGTTTCTGTTATGCCTGTTTTATGCTCAAATTACCATCAATCAGTTGATCAGTTCATTGGTATCAGACAATTTCTGTTCAATTGATACATAAATCTGATCTACTGTTTTACATTTTATGAATATTCACAACAAGATTGTATAAATCGCAAGGATTCAAGGATTTTTCCAAAGATGCCAAATTGTGTCCGCTTTCCTAAGCTAAAAGTCGTGTTAAGATTATTATTTGACATTTGTCGTGTATGATAGCGTTTTAGCACAACGAGTTGCAAGCACACAGGTGCCTTAGTTGATGGAATTGAAATTTAGTTTCTGATTGAAAACACAACTCAGCACTACATCCGAATTGTAATTTTAGCCGTGTTTGAATCATCATATATGGTTATAATGAATGTTGTTTGAAATTAACAAATTATTTCTAAAGATTTTCTTTATACAAAATGAATCGGCATGTAAAATAAATGCAAAAATGTCAATTCCCAAGAACTTTATTAAGATATTAGCATGTCTTTGTGGAATACCGAAATTCAATTTTCCACCTGATAAGTTTTCTTAGTATGATATACATTTTGTTAGCATTCTGGTAAAATGACTGTTGTAGTTGTATATATACTCCTATTTATTTATCTTTTCGCATTAAGGCTAGATGGTTCGTAACAAACTTCAATATATTACGTTTCATCTTATTTACTCGTAGGTGCCCATCAATTGTATATTGTTAAAATAACAAATGTTGATGTTCATTGTAAAAATTGTATGAATTTATTTTTGGGTCATTCTTATTTTAAGTAAAAACTGAATATTGTTGAAAAGACTTTAGAAAATTTGTCGAATTCTTATAATATTCGTATTCTATAATATTGAAAATTTCGACAGATGTTTTTTTTTTATTATAAACATTTTTTCCCTTTTATATTTAACAATTCTATATGGTATTTATTTCTGAATATTAGCTGGTAATTGTTAAAGATTTTCTATTTTTTATCAAAATAATTTTAATAAAGGAGCCCTAACACATATAGAGAGATTGTACACCAGGTGATCAATGCAGAAATATAATTTTAATGTTGTTTTAACTAAACTAAGATCATGTGGCATGTAAATATGGAGAATTAAAAAATTATTACCCAACATACGAATAATATTATCAATACTTAGTTGTATATTGGCACTACGGTATTAAATGTAGTATACAGGTAACATGTATTACATGTAAATAGATTGCAATATTGATTATTCCATTGTTTATGGTATAACTAAGTATTCTAGACCCGGTAATTTTATCGGTTTGCGATCGCAAACTAAAAATGGTTGTGTGAGGACTGTGATAAGGCGTTCGCGACACAATATAAAATCCATTTGACTTAATTTATACAAACTAAAATAAATTCATGATTTTCATTGTGGCTTAGTAATCATTTTTAATATTTTCTTAAAAGCATAATATTCGGGTTATGGGTTTAGTGTATGGTATAGAGTAAAGTTCTTCACTAAATTACTGATGGTAAAAGACCCATTTTACCTATTAACCTATTAACATAAATATCGAATTTATCGTAGAATAAAAAGAATTGATAGAATATTTGAATAATAATGAGTAAAATTTTTGAACAAATTAACATTATATTATCAAGCATTATCAAGAAAGAAGGCATTTTAGATTTGGGAAACCAATAAACCATAGATTAAAAATTCAGTGAGTCTTTACTATCTTGATCAACTTGGTACATTGCACTTTAACGACGGCATACTGATTCAATTCCATCAACGAGCAGTAGATGAATCGTATTTAGTTTATAATGTTGAACAAAATGATGATAAATTGATCTATAAAAAATAGTGCTCAGAGTGACTTTCCAACGATTTGTATATATTACCCACATGAGTTTTAATTACCATTCTTATGGCTTACATCACTAAAGTAGCATTACTGTCAATCGGAGTTTAAATTCAAATCTTAATTATTTGTTCTGGAGGTTTGCCCATAATCTATCATATACACCTGTCTGGATTCATGTTAGCAAACAGTAAACAAGTAGAACACACTTTTGCTAGAATATTCTGTATTTTGTCCCTACCTCTTCTCTCATCGCCTACATGGTTGTATTTCCATTTTTTTTTTTCTTACAAATTCTTATTTCATTCATCGTCTACCTATGATTCATTTCAAATTAATAAATTATAAAGTTCAGGTAATACATTCATAATTGAATAAAATGTTACAAACACTCGCTCACACATTAATTTTTACATGTTGTCTATTGTTCATATCAAGCATATCATATTTACAGCGTTGATATTTTAATTGACGTATTAATGTTTGAATTGAACAAAAATTGGTTGTAAGGTCTAATGGGCATTTGACAAAAAGTTCAAGTTTTTCAAAGAATAAAAATCAAATCAACTGACATATATCGTAAGTGAAATATTAATGACACCGTATGGAGATAAAGATGGGTTGATTAACCTCATTGATTGTCATCCCCTTCATAAGTCACCAATGTCATATATACTCTGTTTATCTGATAAAAAATATATTTTCATACACAAGACAAGAATGTATGTAATTAATGCGAAATCGAGATTATCAATTAGTTGCAACTATTATTAAATTCTATAAATGTACATATTATAACTTTTATTTTCTATTTTAAAACTATATAGTTGGACATGCATTTCGATATCGTCCAACAAAATTGCTATGACTAGTTTTTTTTAGTCGATAGTAGAAAAAAAACCAAAGTACAATAACCTTTACATTAAACGAGATAAACTGCACAATTTTATTAAAACGACACAAAGATTGTATTATTTTACCTCAGTGAACGTAAACATAATTATGTAATTTTATTATTATTATTATTATTATTATTATACGTTTAATTTTACCTTTCGCAGTAAATTTTTTTATGCTGTTTTTGTACAGATAATAATAGCTGTTATAGATTAAATATTTTATTTATGGCATAATAATAATTTTAACAAGTTTGTCTTTCTACTTTTTTTTATAGTTGTTTTCTCGGTTTTTGGATAACCTTTCCTGGAATTTATAAACAATAGGTAAGTTTAAAACCATATATATACATTTAAATACGTAAGGGGATACAATGTAAAAGTAGACTTGTCTATTTTATATATTATAAACTTATTTAGGTATTTAGATATAACGAAAATTCATTAGATAAATTTGATATTCGATTCATGTGGTTTCTTAACTCGATGCGGCAAAGAGTACTGCAAATCAACATATATTCATAAATTTTTACGACATGGCATAGGAAATATTTTTCTGCAGCAAGTATTGTTATTGCTTATATTATCTTTTAATCATATATACATACATATAGGCTGATAATCCAGCAAATTTGAACCCTGGTCTCTGTCATTGACAGTCTAGAACTCAGGCCCTTGTTTAATGCCTGTAAAACATTTACATTATTTTTTACCCTATGCGATAATTATATCCAATTACAAACCAGAAGTGATTTTGGACATTGATTATTGGATAAATAAATAAATTTTACATATGGTGGTGTACTCATATATTACAATACATTGGATAAAAAATGTATTAATTCAATAATTATTACTAGTAATCATGTGTACCATATTCGAGAGTGTATATTAGTAGCATATTATTTGTAATATATTATTATAGTATAATGCAAAAAATATGTTTTCCGTAGTTAGTTATTACATCAGAAAATATGTTTCTATATAATTTTTTGCTTTTTGTATTCAGTTTCTATAAATTATGAAATATGTAATTGATATTAAAAATGAATACATGTATAATGAGTATAAGTTATACAAAATATATATATATATATATCTTTCTAGTAGTGGTTAAGTAATATTTTATTATTTAATCATTGTATATCCAAAATGGTCCAAATGCTATATATCATACATTCATTGTGTCCATTTATAAATTTAAAGTTTATGAAGTGTAGAAGAGAATATTATTATAGAAGTAAGAAGATCATAATAAAATTATTTGTACCGGATGTTAAGCACATGAAATTGATTAAGTAGAAATTATATACTTCCTAATTTTCAACAATGTCAAGTTCAGATTGGTACCATATTATGAATAAGTATGTGCTGTGCAATAAATGTCTAAATATTTATTAATATTTTCAATATTGACATATTAAATTATTGTTGATATTAAATATTGATAACCTATATTGGCAATTCATAAAACAGAAAGGTTCTAGTAAAAAAAAAATTCGTATAAATCTATAATTGATAATCCTTTTTTTTCATGAATAAAAGTTTGAAATTCTATTATAATCGTATATATGATGTACCAACCTTCATCATCATCAAATAAACCCATTATGTGTCAGTAGAGTATTATATTTTATGTTAACCTATTTATACAATACATGCATATATAAGAAGCAGCCAATTAAATTGTTGAACCATACAAAATACTCATCAAATCAATTTGTATTATACCGGTGATCACACATTGCAATAGTGTATTATATTTTCTGCTGCACACAGTTCTATATACAAGATAATGGATTGATAATGCAGTGATCGAGAACAATTTAGCTATATTAGTTTATCACTTTATCATATCTTAAAAACATCATTGAGACACCCGCTAGTCATTTCCATCATGTTTTTTTCCAAAATATTTAGTCAATAAAATCTCGTAACATATACTATATATTACACCTATTTTAAGAGTTTGTATATAAGTAATATAACAAATATCCCAAACAAAATTTTATCTGTCCTATACAAGTTAATGCAATTGATGAAACATTAGTTTTGGCGAATATAATGGAGTCAATTTTATAAGGGGTTGGTTCGTCGTTTTAAGTCTTTTGTTTTTTTTTTTTTTTTTTTATGAATCTTCACATAATTTTTACTAAGTAAATATTATTTACTTATATTATTAGAAATAGTTTTTAATTACATATTTAATCATTTCAGTATTTATCAGTATTTGATACATGTATCGAATTAATTATCGACAACTTATTCTCTTTTGATTTATATAAAAAAGCAATTGATGACAAATACTCCATTGTTTTGGTGGTTTGCAGATGGTTGTCCCTAACCAATTGTCTATCACTCATATATTAGCCGTGACTTCTTCACCTGTACGTAATGTCACTGAAAAGTCGATCACGATGTATGCTAGTAATGGTGGGGCTGAAAAGAATGGTGTTGTATTTGCGAATTGGGTGAAAGCATATTTCACCAACAGATGAGGTAGTTGTGGATTTAATGTACAAGTGTAGAACCGGTATATATATTTAACGTTTTCAAAGAAGAACCGGCAATCTGTATAGATTGGTCTATTCTTCTATTATGTCCCAAAAGCAAGTCCTTTAGATAATTATCTGTGTAGTTGTTTGATATAATTCGTTCGAATAATATTTAAGTGATATTATATTCTATGACATATTGGTATAAGAAATTGCACATGTGATGTATATATGCTTATGTAAAGATTATCATAAACGGATGACAACATTGAAGATTATGTATACATACAATACTGACATTGCAACAGAAGTTTGTAATGGAATAGATTTCGGTGACAGATTGATATTATGTGACTATAAAATTATAAATTTTTCACGTATATTTTTATTTATTTGAAATAAAATGGGTTCGTCGTTTTAAGTCTTTTGTTTTTTTTTCTTGTTTTTTTTTTTTTGTGGTTGAATTTTTGTATTTTATTTAGTCGATTGCATAATTTACAATAGTTTTTGATCTCTTTCATATTTGTTTGAATATAACCATTATTATACTTTTTAAATTACTATTTGATGACATGCATGATATGTTGGATAGATTAGTTGAATTCATTGATTTGTCATAAGTCAATTGTCAGAAAGTAACTCTATAATCGTATCATTATAATGAGTGCATTGGTAAAAGCTGAGGAAATTGTTTGTCTTTGAAGAAGAAATCTACTAGATTTGCGGTAGATACATGATGACTTTGTGTTGTATTGAAATGTTACTTTGATATTTTCTTATTTCAAGTTGTGCTTGTGGTCATTGTGATTTCTCTGTGATCATATTACTTACAGGAATATTTATTAAAGTGATGCATACTATTCCGGTCGGTTTTTTTTTTGTATATAAAGTAATAAATTTATATATAAAATTATTGTAATTGAATAGGATGCATTTTTAGTTACTGTATGAGACTTCATCTCATATGTGCTTTACCAAATAACTGAGAATATAGACCGCACCATCATGTTTTTCTATTTAGAAAGTTTTTCCATTGTGATAATGCTCATATTTCTCAAAGTAATGTTTCATATAGTAATTACTCATTCATTATTCTTATTAGTTTATTGTTTTTAAACGGATATTTTACTTGTATATTAATTTATTAATATTATTCTTTTATATCTACGTATAACATTCTACATACGTGCATATAATATAATATTTATTCATTTAATAGAATTGATATTTCAACTTTACCTGAATTCTTTCGAGTAATTATATTTAATATGTCATATATATAAATAATTAATATTCAATTAATAAATTAATAAATTACTTGATAATTAAATGCAATAAAATTCCATAGATTTTTTTTTAATAAATCTCTGAAGTTGAGGTCAAATCAATTATACGAGTATGTTATTATATTTTGTCAGAACCTGTATATATATTGTAATTTGGTTTGTTTTCTTAAAGATATATATGAGAAAATATATAATACTCTCGTGTATACGAGTACAAATGTCTATACACCAGTACTATTATATACTTTTATAATAATCGATAAATAGATCGTTTAGTAGCATTCAAACGAGATCTGAAGTATCATGATGTTTTAAAAATCTATACAACCAGTTTTGATTCTTGTCTAATAGGCTATACGAGTATAATTCATCAATGAACGTACCAAATTGATTGAAAAATATAATAGTTCAATAAAATCAAATATTCGAGTCTTTTAAACATTACAAAAAAATATATGTATATATACAAATATATATATCCCGATCATTGAACTTCTATTTGTTGTGTCTAAAATTTATAAAGTGATTATGTAATTATATATGTCAGAATTATAATTTGCGTGAAAATTTCATAATATATATTTTCGTTACCACGAGAGTATATTTGAAATTGGCATTCATTTTTTTACATTGTTATTATTTTGATTTATTGCACAAGTGAAAGTATATATAAAAAAAAAATTATCTATACATAGGTATGGCAAACAGTTGAGAATACTGCTGACATAAATCATTTATTAGTTGCAATAATTGGTATGCGAGCAGCAGGGTGCACAATAGGTTTTATTGTGGCGATGATCTGAGTAAATTCACTTCTGAATCATCTAATCAGGCTATAACAAAGATTTAGATTGTACATATACGAGAGAAGCTCACCATGCTTGTCCATATCAACTAATGATTTTTTAATCTCATTAAAACTTCGTGATAATTTCACTATAAATGCATCTTTTTAATTCATATAAATACTTGTTCCGTAACTATAAGTTAATTTGAACAATTGTTACATATTTTATTCAATTCTTCAATATTGTTGTGATTAAAACATATTCGTTTCCAGTCGTCAAAACTCTGCTTTACTTTGTTGCTGAGCAATAAATTAGTTTTGCTACCACGATCCATATTTTAGTTGACTTTGTAAAAAACAAATGAATTTCATCCATAATGTTGTCCATTCTCAGCTTTTTTTTCACTCGCTCCGCCAAATATTGTGAAGTTTGTAGCTTTTAAATTTCTGTGCCATCGATGCCAATTTCATCAGTTCAGGAATGGTTCTAATATTTTACGTTTAGCTATAGGTTGGTGAAATTTAAACAATTTCTTAAATATAGGTGTCCAACCACTTTCTAACATTTGTTTATTTTGTTGATATAGCAATTTCGGACTATGTTTGCAATGGGACATGTCGTCGAGTTTTATAGTAAGCAGTTGATTAATAATTGAATTCATCCGGAATCATAGCTCAGACTGTCAAATTGATTTAATAATTTAAGAATACATAAATATTTTTAATACTCTTTTTTTTACAATAAATCAAAATTAATTTCTTATATCTAAATAAATTTCAAATTTATCACTGCAGTTAAAATAAATAATCATCAGCATATTTTGAGTAAAATGTTGAATTTTTAAAATTATTATTGATAAACGTATAAATTTGAAAATTATATTTTTTCATTTTATTAATGGTGCCTTCAGTTTCTTCACTAATAATTAACTTATTATTTCTTTGGAAAAATTTATTGATGTATAATTATTATTAATTTACATAATATAATCATGTAATATATTCATTCTCATATGATAGACTTTTGACTAACAACATAATATGAAATAATATTTTATCTAATGGATTTTAATTAATTTTTAATTAAATTTTCATGTTTTATGTATATTTATATAATATGTTGTTCTGTATGACAGTGAATAGACGAGTATATTATGCGATCAAAAATATGTCAAATTTTAATTTTATGTATCTAACACCTGCTTTTTATAGTTTTTTATTGTTTTTTTTTTCTAACATATGCTCGACATTTAGTAATAGAACAGTAATTTTTAAGTAGAACTACTTACTTGTACGAGTGAGTTTAAAAATTAAAGCGATAATGCGAACTTAAAATTGATAACTATGTTATATAATTTTATAATATTATATGAACCTTCTAAATGTATTTTTTTAAAAAAAAATATATCGATCGCATAAACTAGTATTACTGCAGAAACGTACTACCATTTCGGTCAAATATATAAACTAATAACTATGATTAAGACGCGGGATTTTTTATCATGATCTATATATATGTTGAATATCATACAGTGATTAAGACGAGGGATTTTTTTTTATCATGATCTATATATATGTTGAATCTCATACAGTATCATGATTTGGATTTAATCTTAAAACTACTGTAGAATTCACATTATTAATAGTTATCTCAATCAAAGCACCAGTGCTAAGATGTCGAACTAATATAGTTCAAATCTATTTTATGCTGGGTAATTACTGTACCAATGAGAATAAAACACCAGTGCTAAGATTGGTTTCGAGCTAACAGTTCTCATGAGTTTCATGCTGAGTAATTACTGTACCGATGAGAACTATTAGTTCAAAATCAGAGTTCAACATCTTAGCACTGGTGCTTTGATTGATATATCTATTTATCATGTGAATTCTACAGTAGTTTTGGTATTCAATCCCAATCATGCTACTGTATGATATTTAACATATATACATGATATTATTTTTTCCGTCTTAGTAGTTATCAAAGTTATTAGTTTATATACTTTTAAATATTTGACCGAGATGCCAAAGAATAAACATTTTAATTCAATTATTAATTACTGTAATAAATTATTAATTACTATATCTTGAGTATCATATACATACATGCTTGAATTTTTATGTTCGCTTTCTAAACACTTATGTAACATTTTTATACACGGTAATTATTAATAAGTGATTGATGCAAATAAATCAATAATTTGTTTTTTTATAAAATCAATTTTATTTTGATTTGTTCAAACTATAGTATATTATTATTTGAGAATTAATGTCATATTTTAATTAAATTGTTTTTCTTATGCATTTTAATTATTAAGTAGAAAATATTTATAAAAATTATTCTTATATAAATGGAAACGATTTCACACAGGATTAATAAGTGCACTATCAAATAAATATATAATTAAATGCTGAAAAGATAATTCTATCTTTATACTATACAATTTGTCAATGTTTAATATGCATAGCATATCATAGAATTACTTTAAATATATCATTTAACCATTTATATAATATCTTGTATAAATTTAAATATAGACTGTTATGCAAAATATTAAATGTCATCATAATATATGTGCATTATAACTACTGACCTGAATTCACACATCAAACGTTCATGATATTTACTTCGTATAATATAAAACTATGTTGCATAATTATTTAAACTGACAATTTATATGTCAATTCTCAATTGTTTTAGATTTTATTTTGTTGTTAAGATAGAACATCAAAATATTGTATTTACATTCATATTTATGTTGTTAATGGAAACAATTTATTCCAATTTTAATGATGTCATTCTAATCAACATTTGAATTTTTAATACTTCATTCATATATGTGGTGTAAAAAGATTATGTTTAAATATAAATTTCTCTATTTTATATTAATTGTTAATTCAAATGTGAGTAAAAATATTTTCGTATGAAATTATACTTAATTTGTTAAATCTGTCTGATCATCAAATATATGGTAATATAAAAATTAGATCATATATATAATTAAATCGATTGTGTACATAAATAGATTTTTTTTTGATGATGACTTCTTTAACATTTTAACGAAAAGTATTCAATTTTTATGTTATTTACGTTTTATTATGCACAAAAATATCAATATATGTATTCTGGAACAACCAGATCTTCATCTTTTTATTCTTGGTTGTAGTGGTGTCCTTAAAGATCCTTGAATTTTTTGTACTATTCTCTATCGTATGAAAACGTATTTTGTTCACCATATCTTCAGTCAGTTTGACATTCGAATTTTCACAAATGATAGCCGGTACTATGATGTTAAAATCTCATTTCTATTATATTTGCAAGATATTTCCGAATTGAAAATATATAGTATTCATTATAGTTTTAGCATTGTACATTTGTAGATGCGATTCGATCGCTGCATTCGTCACCAATATTTTAGGATATTTATCAATAATTTATCTAATTTGGTTTATACCTTTGAAAACAACATGCATTGTCAGTTCTATATTGAAAATTTAGATACTATATTATATTTAATGTGTTGTGATAATTATTATGTATGCATTTATAAAATTTTTGGCGACACTTTTTATTGTTTTTTTTTTTTTTTTTTTTAATTTTTATTTTCATTAAATTCTTTAAAGTTCTGTCTGCAAACACGAACTTTATTTAAATTCATATACTCGTATAATATATAAATATAAATAGGAATAGAATATTTTGTCCTTGTGCATGACTAAAATAATTTACTTCATGTTTTTATATGATGTTTTCTCATAAATTATCATCATGCACTTTATTGATTCTTAATTGAATTATTTTATTACAAAATGATTAAAATTGCACATCGAAAAGTATGTAGGTATGTATATGGTGCACATTTTTCAGTGGTTTATATATATATATATATATATATATATATATAAGTTTCTATGACAACACCCCCATAAGATTGCTGCATTTCGTCAGCGCTAAATAAACTTTTGCTACTCGAATTTATTCATACCCCATCTGATTCCACATGTGAGTTTTTCCTTTTTTGATGATATTAAATAAAATAAATTTATAAAGGGATATAATATACGAACGAGTATATAGGCACTTCTTATTTTTATAAATCCTCGTATATTGGCAGACATATCGTACTTGAATCAATGTATAAGATTTCCTTCATATAAATATATATTTTGTGTCTATTGGGATGTGGTGATTTTATAATCGATCATCTGTCCCCTCTTTATATACACATATATTCTTCAAATGTTTTTAAAATGTATTATATTACTATATAGTATTATATTTATTTATTTAATTTTTTCATTTTAATCTTTTCCTTATAATGCAATTCTAAGAAACTCTATATAATATAAAATATACGTTATATAATTTTAAAAATATTTGCTAAAAGTTTGTTAGAAAATCAGTTGCATGCAGTGTACTTATTGTTATATTGCATATTGCATCTATTCATCCTAAGAATTATCCTTATAAGGTTATCAAATGAATTTAAAGGTATTTATAACATTTCAAAAATCACAGTATGTTGGTTTATTATGTATTTGTATGATGCTAATTAAAAATTTATTTCATATTTACACCACTATAGAAATACTACATTTATTCTTAATGATACAAATAGAGTGTCGCTATTTATCAGCAATATATAGATAAAGTTATGCGTATGATCTACCCTACCAAGATAATAAATACAATTTGTTCCTACCATATCATCTATAGAATATACATAAACCATAAACGTATAATATTTCCTGTGTTTTATTAAAGCAGAATCTTGTCTATACAAAAACCAAGATAATTTGGATGCATGCATCGAATGTTAATCTTCCTAGATAAATTTAAACTATTCTCTTCAGTCCCAATAAAAATGCACAACCATAAAAACATGCTTAATTTAAATTCGTAAGACGCCAATATACATCTTGATATGAACAAGCAGCTTTTATAATTATATCGAATATCAGATATTATTATCCTTTTTTTAATGATTTCCATAATAAACTGCATTTAATTTAA
>JANSTX010028777.1:0-14570 GCA_027564355.1 Penthetria funebris | reverse complement strand
ACATATATATATTTATAATTTCTGAGTATACAGTATAAACATACTCGTATAATGTAAATAATATATTAAGTGTCAAAACCAGACAAACTAACCTTAATTGAAATGTTTGAATTAGGTCACCATCCATTTGTATAAAGGTGTTATTTTTAGCAAATAGAAAAGTTTTTTCATGTCCAGTTTCTTCAAAAGTTAATTCTGAACCTCGTAATTCATATGGTACTGGTTCATCATTACTTATTTGCACTTTTGTTAGCCTTGGTGTGCTACCCGTTGTTGTTAATGGTATTTCTGATACTAATTGATCTTTTGTTGTTGTTAATTGTTGAGGAATTGTTGTATCTTCAATATAAAATTATATATATATGTATTTATAATATAAAAAAAATAAATAATTCAATTTGACAAAAGAAAATATTTACAAAACTTGGTAAGTTCTGAACTGTCAAAAATTGGCGAACCGAGTCAGGTAAAATAAAAAAATCAATGGAATTGAAAATTTTCGAGCGAATTCAGTAATTTTAAATATTTTTTTCTATGTACTTAAATCATTTCAAACTAATCGAGTTAATTCAAATTGATTCAATACGCACTTATGACCATCTAATATTGAATATTTTTGAAGCGAATCAACTTAATTCGAATTATTATTTTTTTCATATTTAAAAACAAAATAACTCTTTTTCATACCAAAAATTTATGATACCTAAAACTCTGCCATTAAAAAATGGAAGTCAATAAGTTTCATTAAGCCAATAAGTTTCATTAAGTCAATAAGTTTCATCAATAATTAACCAGGAAACGGTATCTATTTTGATCTGTACATAAATATGTATGGTATTTTGAATTGAAGCATTGTTTGTTTTCCCAACCTTAATTGGAATAGTATAATCATAAAAAATAAATCAAATGACAGTGTAATTTAATTTTTCTTTTTGTTTATATGGAATCTGATTTGATTGTTTGATAAAACCTTTTGACATTAATTTTCCAAAATTTCAGTTTATTTATTTGATGACTTTTACACTCATATACATATATTCAAGGATGTTATTATATACCATACCACAATAACCCAAAGATAAATATTAAATAATATCTTTTCCTTTAATTTAATTTTTGCGTAGAAAAGTTTGCAATATGCCGCGTACGAGGAATCCCAAAAGGTTATTAATTAAATTTTCTATATTTATATTTATAAAATAAAAAAGTCTTACCATTTATTTTATCTTTTGATATATCCGTATTTGTTGGTATGCCATTATATCCTTGTGAGCAAAGACAGGTTATTATTGCCAAATAAACATAATTCTGCATTATACAAAATAACCCACTTATTCTGTGAAAAAAGATTTTTTTTTTTTGATTATTATTTAATTAATTTGATTCTTAAATAAAGATTTTGATTGAATATTTTGGTGAATTCACAGTTATGAAAAAATTGTTTGATAGTATCCTAGAGATGTTATTCGGTAACATCTTTTTGTAATTCATCCATGTTATAATTGGTTGATAAAATTAATTACTTAGTAGTTTGTTGTAGTTTGTTATAGTTACAGAGAATTATTGCAATAAAAGTGTAAAAGCTCTATATATATCATAGTTTTAAATATTCATAGAGGTTGTCTCAAATATGTTACTTTTATTATTCTTCTGGGAAACATATAGGATTGATCAATTATGCATCTGGATGTTAATAGCTTAAGGGGATTATGTAAATCCAATATTGTATAGTTTTTTTTTCCCTTTAATTTGACGAATACAAAATTCACATATGATATTTTGCCATTATCATTTCCGTTCATTGATACATCCGTATAGTGTTACGAATAGATTTATCAACCGATATGAGAATTATGGATCCTCTTAATTAACCATCTTTACCAATATATTGTATAACTATTTGCTATATATCAGGTTCTTATAACAAAATACACATATTATCTATAAATCACTTAATTCCACATTTAATTCAAATTACTGACTGTAACATAGGAAAATCATATAATGAAGCTTACATAATAGTTTAGCTTTTGTATAGATTTCATTATTCCATAAATTTGTTATTGATATAATAGTTATATTATAATGGGATAAATTGTTATTATAGTTATTTCAATAATATAGTATCGAATATATACTGCATATATTGTACATATACTCGTAGTTAAATCCATATAGTCATATCCTTTGAGATAATGAATTATTATATCGAATAAATATTGCATTTAAATTTGTATGGAACGTGTTAAAATATTTCAAGGATTAAATTCAGGCTCTAAAATATGATGATATATTTATGTATCATAATATTTTATTCAATGATTTGTTCGCGATATTCAATGATTTGTTCGCGATATTTATATAACTATATGGTGGGATGAGAAATCCGACCTATATGAACTAGCATAAAAAGAAACGAATTGTTCAGCTAGTTGTTTATGATTTCAGCAGAAAGAAATGTGAATTGTATAGAAATCCAAATAACATCATCATCATCATCAGACCACATGGATGCATAGAGCGACACTACGATGTTACGTCGCCTTTTATAATATGCAAAGAACATCAAATATAAATTCAAATAACTAATTGAAATTTACCATCCGACAAATATAGCATCAATTATAGTTATCCGGATATGCATTTCAATAATTAGGTAGATTGATGCATAAATTCCCTGCTACCTACAGTCTATTGTTGAGATGCCCTTTTCAATCCGTCCGCGACAACCACGACAAATTAATACCATTTTTGTATCCTTTGATAACATGCCATTCCTGATTTATATCGTCGATAGGAGTGACAAATAGTTCCAATGAAATTTATTTTACCCCATATTTGCAAATTAAATAATAAATTTAATAATTTCACATATATGCAAAAGTTAAATATATTCTCTAATTAAACCAAGACTGAAATTTATTCATAGAAATTAAGAATCATTTATATAAAATAGTATTTTCCTTTAAATTTTAAAATTATACATGTCCAGAGTCCAGCAATGTATCATATAAAACGTATGTGTAAATTTTAAACAGATTTTAACACATTTTCTTTTAATTGAATTTAATTTCAGACAATATTAGCATATACTCACTCGTACGTGTACAATTATTAGAGCTCGAAAAACCCTAAATAAATCATTCTCTGTATATAGTCAAAATGTACATAGCTTATAGTTAGTTGTGTATTATTAAATAAGATATTGTTTTGTTTCATTCAATTATATTAGTGATGATGATGACTAACAATAAAAACTAATGTCCATTTATTAGTCCCTAACTAATTTCATATGCCAAATTAAATTTCTCTGTATAATAATTTCAATTTCATTTCGAGCAGAATAATTTGTGACAGTATAGTTGTATTTTAAATACGACACATATATGACAATATGATGAAATTTATGTACATTATGTATCTATAGAATGGGTATTATGAGGTCATGTTATACCATTTATTTAATTAACCATTAGGGTCAAGCATTTACAAGATCTCTTGGAAGACGTTTGACACATAACATATGATTCATGTTGAATTGTCTTAGGTATATAATCTATATGTATATAAATATGAGTATGTCGCACATTATCTGATTTTAAATGCAATTTGTTCTATCAGATGTGGATAATTAATGTCATCATGTTTTTTTTTTATATCAATTTGTCCATACTTGAAAACGTTTAGGCGATACACTTAATAAGATTCTTATCTACATAATGTTTGGATGATCAGGTTTTCATGAAATGCAGTTCAAAACATGAAAATTAAAATAGCATATAAATAATTAAATATGCAATTGAAATTAAGTAAAAATAAATACCAATAAACACAAATGTATAGTTAAATCTGGCTCGAAGGACCAATGTTGATATCGCCTGTTGGTGATTCAATATCCTATAAAATGTAAAGTGGACTATTTGTTTTTAGTCTGAAATTGTAGAATGTCATTTATTACCAAATTATTAACTATTTATATTATTTTTACCTATTTTAAATTGTATATTTAATTACATATTTATTAACTTAATTTAAATTGCATATTTAATTATCTAAATGGTATTTTAATTTTCATGTTTGGAACTAAACAGTATGTATGAACACTTGTTAGCATAACCTATACAATTTCTTGTGTTTAGCTAAAAGATCCTTTAATACATGCAAGTCATCAATTGACGACAATTAAGTGTTTGTATTATGAAGTGATAAATAGTTTGTTTCGAAAATACACAATTCTATATTTTGTGCCAAATTCATTATTTAGCATACAGCGCTTATGATTGAATTAACTGATTGGGTGCGCAATTAAATATGATATCTTGATCAGACCTCCAAACTAAGACGAACTGGAATAAGAATAGTAACAAATCTCTGTTCTACACATTTATACCCATCGAAAACATCATACAACCTGATACTGTAAATTCTTTTCTTTTTTTGTACAGATGATATATTACTTTATGTGGTCTTGTAACTTCTTTCTTATAATGGAATGGAATTCCTACTCAAAAAATCTCTAGCTCTTCTCTTACAAAAAACTATGTTTATTACTAAATTTCGCTTTTAATTTTTTATTACTAACAGAAATTACTATTACAATTTTCTTTTTTTATTAATTTGTGTCACATTTTATGTTAATACTCCCCAAAGCAGCTAACATAAGATCTAACTTTCTAAGAGTTAAACACAATTGGCATTGTGATATTTTGAGTTCTGAATTATTGATATAGAGATTGACACTCTTAAATCTTGTGATTAACAAGTTCATTTAGTTTCTTTTTTACATTCAGTGCTTATTCCTATTTCTATATTCCTTATTCTGGTCCGGCTCAGGCGAACATGCCCATCAATAACCGAACGAATAAAGACCTTGAATGCAAGATTAGTTTCCTTTTATGGAGATGCTCGAGTACGACATTTTGATCAGTGGTGTCTGATATTAAATTGTTTTTTTTTTTTGCTTCACACTATTTACGTGGTCTAACGGTAATACTTATGAGGTTCCACATTAAAATGTATGTGGTCTCACGGTAATGAGACACTTATTCTGCATTATGGTATAAAAAAATATTTATCTATACCCTCCTGATAAGCAAAACAAGTGGTAAAGTTGTATTTTTATATTTCACCTAACTTTCGTGTTTGCTTAATACTAAATTTTGAGAAAAACATCCTTGAAAGCGCATATAAATCTAAAAGTCAATTTCAATATTCAATAAGAATAATTTGGAAGTTCTAAATTCTTTTCTTTCCATATCCAGTCTGCCAATGAGGTATTGAATGTTTGCAGTCTTTCTAATGTTTGCAGACTTTCTTCTCTCAACTCCTACATAGCACGTAGAGATAAATTAAATACTATTAACTACATTTTGGTCATTACGTCATGTTTGCTTCAGATCGCAATCTTGAAACACCCTTCTCTTATTATTTCTATTCTTCACGTACAGACATTTTCAATAAACTTTTGTAACATCTTAAACTTTGTAGTTCATTTTACTATTCAAATTGACAATACTCGCATCATATATTACGAGTATATGTACTTTTATTGAGTACTTGTAAATATCAATATTTATTTACAAAATGTTTCAATAAATACACTAATTCAGTAATTATATTGATATAATTATGTAATAACGTATGTATATATAAATATATATATATATATATATATTAATAATCCTTTCAATAGTAAAATCAAGTGTCTGTCACACTTGAGTTGGGCTGAACGTATAAGTAAATATTTTCTTCTCATAAAAACTACAATGACATTAAATAATTAATTTAATATATGAAAAATAATGTACAAATTCAATATTATTGCATATTGGGGGAGGATGCCAATGTGTCCGACAATAAACTTAACGGATTTGACAGCGTATTTGTTGAATATAAATATATGTAAATAAGTGAGTGGCTCTAAGTAATCATATAATAATTGATTATAAACAAATAGCTTAACTTTTTTCTTTGTCATTAGAAAATGATGCGTGTATATAAAGAAATCAATTTGTTAGTGTATTGTTAAAGTATATTAAAAAAAAAGAAGAATAAATAGTGGTCTAGGCTACGATCAAGCACAGACGTGACTTGGTTTCCTGGCCAAGTTAAACATCCATGTGGTGGCCACCGGTAACGTAGTTTGATACTAACATCTAGTAAGACACGGCTAAAATTACAGAGGCGAAAGTGTTTAGTTAGGCGTCCAATTAGGAATTAACATCCAAATCCACCAACCTTGGCAGCTGTACTCAATTGCACGAGAAATGTCAACAAATGACCTCGGATCGGATGGAAATACGATAAAGATTTTTGGCTTGCGTAAACGGACACGATTTGGAACATAGAATGTTAGAACAATGCTTGAACCGACGAAAATGGCGCAGGTGACTAAAGAATTGAAGAGGTACAAAATTGATATTGTGTTGAGCAAGATTAGATGCAATGAAAACGGAGAAAGGACTATATCCTCTGGTAAGATCCTTTTGTTTTCCCCAAAAACCGAGTCACATGGATCACAGCAGTAGAGTAGGTTTATTGCTAAGTGGCTCTGCAAAGCGTAATCTCTTGTCGACTGGAAGTCGGTATCAGATCGAATAATCACAGAAAGATTCAAAAGTAGTTTGGTACTCTTGTTAACGTATGTTTACAATGCACTGAAAATTTTTAAATATTCACAAAGATTTGGATCCAGATTTTTTTTCCACCTATTATTATTAAGTAAATGTGCCGAAACATTATCCTCTCCGCTAACTTTAATAAATACCTACATTTGGATTGTTTTCCGACGATATGAAAAACTTCACATATAATTCATATTTTTAAATCTGGTTCAAGGAAGTTGGTAAATAACTATAGAGGTATTGCTATTTTACCCACTATATCGGCAAACTTTTTGAATCCATGATTTGTAATAGTTGGCATGAAAAATGAGATTTCTCCACAACAACAGGAATTTGTAAAGGATCGTTCTACTGTTACTAATTTTTAGATATTCACAAATCTTGCTGTAGATGTCATCATGTCTGATCGTCAATTAGATTTGTACATTGATTTAAGCAAAGCATTTGATAGAGTTTGCCATTTAATAAAGTATATTTAATATGGACACTGAAAATCATTTAGCGCTTAATTTGGCCAAATGTATAATAACTTCATTTTACACGAAACGTAATCCTATAATTTCTGATTACTATCTTCTAAATGATTACCACCCATTGTTACGGAAAGATTGCATCCGTGATCTGGGAGTGTTATTTGATACTAAAATATCATATTTAACACTCATATTGACTATATAACATTTAAATCATTTGCAATGTCAAAAGAAGTTGTGCTGAAAAGTTTTGTCCCTATGTATATTGTACATTTGAATGTGGTTGGTCTAATGGATTTGACTTATCATCTTACATATTAATAAATGCAAACTAATAAAATTAGACATCATGGCAACTCAACGAATCAATGCATGCAGTACTTTTATATTGGGATATGATAGCAATGAATCAATGATTTCTTTTAATGTTCCACATATTAGACGATTGTGGATTCATATTTTTTTTTTTAAATTGAATATCATAAAACGAATTATGGAAAAATTGAAACATTAAATAAATTATGTGTAAATGTTATAATAATTTTACTAACATTTTTGAATTTATCGACTCTAGGTCTGCATTTCGTTTGCAAATTAAAAACAATTCAATATTAATTAAAACATTAACCAAGTTTCGGTTAATTAATTGTTAATGTTTTCAATTATTTAAGGTAAATATGTAATTATAAGTCAGTAGGAATTGTTACCCATTGGTTGGTCAAATAAATAAATAAATAAATGCAGTCAGCATAAGTTTGTTTCGGACGGTCCCGTGTCCTAACCATCGTTGTAAGCTACTCCGCAATTGGTGTTTTAATTTTCTTTTTGAAAATGTTGCTCAATTAGATCAATGTAGGTAATGTTGCCATTTGAGTCAGATTTCATCTTGTACAATATTCTGGATTTTACCAACCATGGAACATAATTTTATGGGCAAAATGATTGCAGGCATTTGTTCATATACCGGTTATCTTCAACATTTTTTTTTTTTTGTCTACTTAAATCATTCATTTTTATATATAATTTTACACAAATTATATTAATCTTTCCTTCTTTCGTTCCCGTATAGGTGTGTATATGTACATATATAAATGAAAGGATTTTCTTTTAAATATTTTTGTTTTTTTGAGAACAATTTTGTCTTAAACATTACCTTTTTTATGTATAAAGAAAAAGAGTAAAACATGTTCTGAATCTTTAAGTGAAATAATACATAATATTAAGTCAGTGATTTGAAGAAATTCTATTATTATTGCCTTTCTCTTGATTTATTTTACATTCTTATATAATGTCTACGATTCTATACAAGTCGTATGATATGGCAATATATACACGAGTATAGAGCGAAAAAAGGTTAAAAATAATATAAGAAATACAAATCAGCAAATTTACAAAAGCAAAATAAGAAAATCATCAATAAATGAATCGTAAAATGTACAAATAAAGCTCTTAAAGAAAACTCTGAACCCTTAAAGTCAAAAGGTACAATACATAGTTTTATACCTATATTATACTCGTTTACTAAATGGGATAATGTGCGATTGTAATACTAAAACTATTGGCTATAGGTAATTTACTAGTTATTGTTTTTGGAAAATGGATTCATTTCTAAAGTCAGCACATTAAATATTCTGAATACATATCTTGGTTTCTTGTTCCGTTTTTTCCTTATTAACCTAACGCCGCTGACTAAAAGATTAAAGTTTAATCAATACACCAGTGACAGTAATTATATATCTTGTCAGATTTGTTTGTATGTTGCATAATTGATTAAATTTTTAATGTTCATATTATCTAATCTTATTGTCATTAACGATCAAGTAAACAAATCGAAAATTACAATAATGAATTTAGAAAGTGTAACACTCATATTGATATATAATATTGTCATATATACTAAAATATCATGAATTAGTCAACTATTGCGAATGTCGAAGCATGAACCAAATAAGTGTTTCTTGATGAACCGTTCCAAGGAATTCTATAATGAATCTTGCAATATTTTTAGTGGTATCTGTGACTATGCTATAATTGTTTAATTCTACCATGTTACATTTCATCCAAAAAACATATTATCCGAAAATTTAATAGTTTATGTGAGGAAAAGCGAAGACAGGTCTTAAAGTCAATGAATTCTACACTATATATTTTTAATTATTTTCGCATTCACAAATAAATTAAAGAGTGTTAATTCAACTGACGTTTATGTCTCAGTCATCAAAATGACTGTTTATTTTTATACACAAATGATCAGTAATACAAATTAGAAATAGCAGTCAGATAGGTACATGATACTATTTAAGGTTGGCAGGATTTATTCTTGTTTGTGATAATAAAACACGTAATTTCTTGAATATTAAATGTTTGCATTTATCAGAGTACATATTAGAAAAACTGAAATAATTTTAGTGAGTGTAACAATAACGGCTTACTAAACTTTCGAAATGGTTAGTCAGGAATATGATCAGAATCTCTAAATTATTTTTTTTGTGTTCCTGGACACTTCCAAGGAAATCATTGTATCTTACCACACATGTAGCATGGACTAATGAAAGGGTCCACCGCTAACCTCGAACATGTTATTTGTCAGTAATGGCGTGTGATCGAGGCTAAAAAGATGTTGCTAATGTCGTGTGTTTTTCTAGTGATGCTGGGGATTTATGCACCACTCTACTGAAATATTCAAATTTTTAACTAGATAATTATGATTGAACCTATATTTTCCAGTTGGCAAATTTGAATTATATTAATTTCAGTTTCCATTTGATGTTACATGCATATTTGGAACGGCAAATTAACATCGTAATGCCATCTTATACGACCTCGAAGCTTAAAGGTTTAGATGATGATGACACTTTTAGCAAACTTTGCAATTGCATATGGACATAAAGTCGGATCAATTTTATATTGTCTAGAGCATATAGTTTATTTGAGAAAAGTCAACTAACGTTAATAATGTCCTTTGACGGAAATTATAAAAATGATGCAAACTCAGTCATCTAAATAACTGTTTTTCTTATAGACAAATGGTCAGTAATCCAAATCAGAAATAGTATTCGATAGTAATATATATTTTTAACGGATGCCGATATGTAATATAGATAGGTTTCGGAAATGATACATTTAAAGTTGGCAAGATACAGTCTCGTTTGTTATAATAAACTACGGTTTTTTATATTTAGAGTATTAGTAAACCAGAAATATGTATTCATAACTGTAACGATGCAACGATAACGGCTTACTACACTTTCGAAGTACTTAGTCAAGAATGATCAGAATTTATAAATTAAGGCGAGTACAAAAAAGTATTATTAAATCCAACAAATTGCTACAGAAAAAAGAAAAAAAATTCTATTCTTACAATCAACTATTTAGAGAAGCATTATCGAATACATTTATTTTGTTCCTTTTTATTAACTTATATAATTAAAATATTAAATTTATTTAAATTAATCAAACTAATGACAATATGATGGTGCTACAGCAAAAGAAACAAAAGCGGAAAAAAGGCAGCAGAAAAGAACTCAACTTACCTGACGCGAACATAAACTTGAATATTTTGATTTGTTTTATTACGTGATACATTTGAACTTATTATTATTCTATTTATTACACCGTTACTTCAATTGTTACACAATAAAATATTGAAAAATTCACTTTTATAATTGTTTATTTACGTATTCTTCCTAAGAGCTACTTTTTATCATCTTCACTTTATGAAATTCTGCTGTCACAATTCAAATGCAGTCGTTAATATTCGAGCGGTTTAATCGGTAATTTATTTACTGGCAAAATATTACAGGTATCGCTGTTAACAGCAAAGATGATTCATATTTTTTTTACCGTCATAATGTTTACTATTTTCATACCAATGTTGGTGCTGCTGCTGGTAACCAATCAAGCGTTATTTGTGCAATTGTTTTTAAAATACTTGTAAAGAAATTATTTTATATTTTTAATAATATGAGTTCAGGTTTAAGAGATTTAAGTGCAAATAAACGATCTCGTTTAAAACAAAATGTTGGCGTTTATGTTCGTATCAGGTAAATATAAAAATTTGTGTTTCAACAATTTAATTAATGGCTTCCTTCATTTTTGTGGTTTTTTGTCAAGTCATCATGGTGTCAAAATTGAAAATTTTTAAATCTTCAATTATTATATCTTTTTCTAAAAATCTGAATAATGCCTTTTATAAATACTGTATTTATTATAATATGTTTTTTTTTCCGTATAGCAAATTTAAATTTGTTTTTTTACGGACTGAAAAATATTTTTAGTTTTTTTCTTACTGCTTTTGCTAACAACACAGAAACAGAACAAAGAACTTTCAGTTAAGATTTAAATATGCAATTTAAACGATGATTGTTAATATATTTAACTCAATGCCTGCATTAAATGTACATAGAATAGTCGTTAATTTGTATTTGTTCTTTCCGAAGATCTCGAATTCATTTTTAACTTGATCTTTGCCTGCGTATACAAATATGTGTTCAAAAACTTTCTTTACAAAGAAAAGATAATGTTCAATATATAAAAAACGAATCTTTGGAATTGTTCAATTACCCGAAAATCTCATCAATGATATACAGTTTGTTTTTAATAATCACATTCTGTGTTTGTCTTCTGCATTGAAATTAAAAACTACATAGTCTATGACATATTTGTGTTCAAGCAATTTTAAAGATTGTTTAAGCGGTTTTCAATTTATGCAGTAGTAACAGTTTGGTGATGGGATCGCTTCTTTCAACATTTCCTGCTTCCTATATATGGTATAGGTATAAAATCAATATTTCATCACTAAACCTTTATTTTATCTAATATTCTTAATATTCAGGGTCGGCCCTCCTACTTCTCAATCTATTTCTCCACAAGTTTCTGGTTTTGTGGGTATAATGACTTTCTGCATTCAATCTGTTCAAGCCATTTTGAAGAACCGATAACCAAGTAGCTTGTGGGCGACCGCGTTTTCTTACATCATTTCAAATATTCAAAACCAATTTAACGCAGTAAATTTTTGGTCTACGCATTTACGTGAGTGATCTATCTTAATCTACTTTAAGTGATTATATTTGTGATGGAAGTAACTTTTAAACTGCGTCGAATAATAGTTGTTCTTAATTCTGTTCTTCAATGTTACACCGGGTGACCATCTTATCATTCTCATTCATTTCGGTTGTGTGTGGTTTCTACATATGATCTTTTTTTTTACAGCACCACCACTTCACTCCATCCACTTCCACTGATACTAGCATCCTTAATGACACTTCGTCGCCATTACTCCATCCACTTCCATTGATACTAGTAGCATCCTTAATGACACTTCGTCGCCACATTGTTTTTGGACGACCGGATATTTTGCAATATCACTTTCTACGGCTAAGAATTTTGATCTATTGTTCGACTCAGTTTGCGAAAGCAAACAAATGTCGTCAGCGAACTCAAGATCTTTAAGTCGGCAGATACTATGCGGTCCAAAGTTTACTTTGGTCATAATCCAGTTCAGAAACAATAGTGGTGACAGTATATATTAGTGTTTTACACCCAAATGCACATAAAAAATGTCGCCAAGCGTCCCACGATGCAGAACTTTACATTGCGAATCGCGATATAGACCACGGATCATATTCATTAGTTTATACTGTATTTCATAACTTTCTAGAATTGCCCACATCATACCATGATCAATATTATCGAATGCCTGTTTGAAGTTCATAAATAACATAAAAAATGGGGCGTTTGCCATTCAATCGACTTCTTAACAATAATCCGTAATGTATTGATATGGTCTGTTCATAACCTACCAGTCCTGAAACCTGTCTGTTCCTGTTCCGAATAACCGGTTGCAAAACTGCACTGATACTGTCTTGCACGATTATTGCTACAACTTTGTGTATCGTTTTCAGACATACTCAAGTTACCCATATTCGGAAATTTAATTATCAATCCCTCCTTCCACAAGGTTGGAATATCATCGGATAACCATACTTCACTAATAATGGAATTCAATATTTGCTCTTTAGGTGTTTTAATGCGGATTTTATCCGCATCCATCTTTTCATTTTCTGAATTTCACTTGAGGTCAGCAAACAGCACAGATTGAATTGGGCTTTCAGTTCTAAATCACTGTCGGGTTAGTTTGCCTGTCATACGGTAAGTTTCTCTCATGTGGTTTGAATTTGCAGAGTGCTATTGTTGAACTGCAATATTTTTAAAAGAGGCACGCTTATCCCACCGTGCAAGTTTATCAACTTCTTTGTCCAGTTGACAATATTTTGTGTGCATATTCTGTTGGTTCATCGCATCGATGTTGTTAAGCACATTCTTAAAGTTTCGCTTCCTCAGTATTAGATTTTAATTATCATCCCTAATTTAATCCTTCTTTTTATAATTTATGATACCAAGAACATTTTTACTGACCTGTCTCAATGAGTCTGCGAATGTGTTCCAGTCTTGTCGATAATTCGATCTGATATCGGCTTACAGTTGACAGACACACTTAGCAATAAACCGACTACACTACTGTTATCCATGTGACTCGGTTTTCCGGAAAACAAAAGAGTTTCAGCAGGCAATATATAGTCCTTTCTCCGTTTTCCTTCCATCGAATCTCGCTCAAGAAAGAATATCGAGTTTGTACCTCTTCAATCCTTGACGCACCTGCACCAGTTCCGAGATAAATTAAGTAAGCTACCTAGACGTCCTACTGCACTCTTTCACCACTACAAGTTTATACGTGTCTGAGGTATTTCAGGCACTTGCTGGAATTCAATTCACTTATTTCATACCTGCGTATAAAAGTATCTGGAATTTACGTTATTACTGGTTAATTAATTAGTTTTTAATAAAATTGTCGGTTATAGTCAAATGAGTTATAATCAAGAAATATTATTGTATAGACATTGAAGTCTATACCGTTTTTCGAATGTTATGATATGATTAAATATGACAATTTCATCAGGAACAAAATATTATTGGTATAGGGAAATGAAAATCTTATTACTTCGAAAATATCTTGTTCTGTTTGTTATTAACTCAAAATTACACAATTCTTAATATTATAGTATTAATCGGAAATAAATCATATGACTGATTTGTTTTTATGTGATTCTCGTATCAGTTTTATGTCTACTAAAATTAATGTATGATATGTTACTTGATAATCATACCACAATCATTTTATCTATTCAAATACTTATGTATAGGTACACATATAAATTATGAATTGAAATGGAAAAAAAGAAAATAAAACTTAAATATAACATAAATAATCATATGAGAAAATTTAATTAAACAAATTTGTAACAATAAAATCATTGCATGTGTTTCCATCAAAACTTACCAAAAAGACAACACTTTTCTTAAAGCAAGGCACTGTAAACTATGTGGACGAGTGGTATCCGTTTATACTTAATGTTAAATTACAGGAAATGATGATGTTGAACTTGGCTATCTATGTGTATATAAGCATGGATAT